>ML106475.1:10669-23499 GCA_003697995.1 Taxidea taxus jeffersonii
TTCCTAAGAAAGGCCCCCAGAATGCACCCTCACCAGTCCGCACTGGCATCATGGGCTTCTGCAGTGAACAGTCAGACCCTAGCTCCACCACAGCTAGCAAAGCAACCCCAACTTCACGCTAAATACATAATTTTCTGCAAATTAAACTTAATGGGACTAGAGCAATTATGTTGACTTTTTAAAGTACTTAGAGATACCTGATTAGATATTTCAGAATATAAACTTCTCCATTGTTTTTCAGGAGAGACAGGGGAGAGGGGGCTGAGGCAGGAGTTAGGTGGAAGTGAGCAGGAGGCATCTGGTATCCACGTGAGGATGCTCAGGTGTGGAGTAACCCAGGTCAGTTTTCCAGGAGGTCAGTTTCACAATATTGCTTGAAAGCCTGCAAAATCTCCATACACTTGGACCCGGCGAGACCAGAAATCTGCCATAAGGATATAACCAGAGATGGAGAAACAGTCCTGTTTGAAGTCAGTCATCCAGCATCACATAGATGGGGGTTGTTTAACTGCCCAAGGGTGGTGGAGTAGCTCCATCAGTAATGAGACAGCTCACACTCTGCACAGTTGTGTGGCCATTAAAAATGAGACCTTCAAATGTAACACATGATGGGAAAGTGCTTACAAATTAAAAGCAGGGGAAAAAAGCAGTATATAAAACTGGACATCAAGTAAATTTCTAATTTGCTAATATGAGCACAGGAAAAATAAAACCCAGAAGGATGGATACAAAAATACCAACAGATGTTATCTCCACATGGGGGATTAGAAGGGATTTTTCTTTTTCTTTTTTTTTTTTATGGTTAAAATTTTTCTGCAGTAAGCACCTATTGCTAAAATATGACTTTTAATTTGTTTTAAAATGGAGGGAGATATGAAAGGATCTCTACACCTCCCCTTCCTTTCCCACAAGGAGAATTCCTGGATACAGCCCTGGGGACAGAGCTCCCATCTTGGCATCTCTAGGTCCTTACTTAAATCATCTAGTTGCGGGGTGAGATCCAGGTGGCAGGGTGTCACTCAGAACCGTCTCCTCTTCTTTGGTAGCAGGAATAATAGTGCTGTTGGGGGTGAATGGGTGTCCTGCTTAAAAGTTAGGCTTACTAAGGGCGCCTGGGTGGCACAGTTGGTTAAGTGTCTGACTCTTGGTGTTGGTTCAGGTCGTGATCTCATTGTTGTGAGATTGAGCCCCACAATAGGCTCCACGATCAGCACAGAGTCTGCTTGAGATTTTTCTCTCTCCCTCTTCCCTCAGCCCCTCCCACTCAAGCTCTCTCTAAAATAATAACTAAATAAATCTTAAAAAAATGTTATATTGACTAGTCCCCACTCTCTTCCTTTTAGACAGGATGGCCAGTGCAATGTGAATAGAATTGTTAAGTGTGGCTTCCAGAAAAGCCTTCCGATGGGAGTTTAGGCAGCACCCAGAACCCTCTTTGCTCCTTTGTCCTCTGCCTTGCTTTTCCTTCCTGTCTGGAATGCTACAGTAATTTCTGGAGATCTAACAGCCTTGATAGGACCAATAGGTGATCTCTAGGATGAGGTCATGCACTGTGGAAGGTAAAGCAAAATCAAAGGAGACCAGGACATTGACAAAATATGTGGAGCATAACGTAATGGGAACTTCTGTGTCCAAAATTCTCTTAAATGAGGGAAAAAAATCGTCCATTTGTTTGAGCCATTATTGTTCAGATCCCTGTTTCTACCAAATGAATGCAATTCCTAAAAGATACACCGGGGGACAGTCAAGGATGGCAGAGAGAAAGCAAAACTGGCTAACCCACAGAAATCTCAAGGAAATTGGTAAGGACATAGCTACTTCTATTAGAGTAAAAGTGGATCTGGGCTGAGATGAATTGAAGCAAAGAAGCCTCTAAATAAGTAATCTATGTAATCTATATTATAAAGTGATATTTAGTGGGCTCAAGCTAGCCTAGGTTACCGGATTATGCACCTAGAAATGTTGGATCAGACTCATGGGGCAAGAAGGGGTTTTATTGTCAGGACAATGGGGCTGAGAGGGTTGGTGTTGATTACCTTCGAGAACATAGTATCAATCAATCAAGTATGGTGACGTAGAGAGTTAAACTGGAAATCAGGAGACATGGACTTTGCTTGTAACTTTAAGAAAGTCATTCTCCCTTTCTGGATTGTGTCTCATCTCTTTATAGGTGGAGTGATTGCACCAGAGAATCTAAGGGTTTTCATGACTCCAGGGATCTTAGACCATAACCCGAGCTGGATGACTGTCATATGTGGGAGAGTGGGAAATGTCCACAGAGGTGAACATCTTTGCCCCTCTCCTAACTCCCACATTCAACACATTCACTGATTCCCAGAGCTGCCCAGAATGTGGAAGGCAAATGTTTGAGCACAAATTAGAACAGGGCTCACTGGTCCAGAAGCTGAGCCTGGGGGTGCTTCTATTGCTCCTTCTGGGCTAACAGATTCCCGGGGAGGAAGTCAATAAAGGGAGTGATGATGTCAACAGAGTGAGTCCTGCCTGACAGTGATGAGCCACCTTGCAGAGTGTTTTCTCATCAGATTTTAGAATTGGAAAAATACCTTAGTGGTCTTCTAGTCTGTTCCTTTCCCTGATGTTTGAATTCGTTCTTCAACAACCACCACCAACCCACACAATGGCAAGTCATCGCTGGTAAGATCTTCATCACCTTCATCACCATTATCACCATTGTTACCATCATGACCATGGCTCCCACTGTCAACACCAAAGTCCTGTCGTCATCATCAGTACCATCATCACCACCACCATCTCCATCATCATCAACCCCATTGCACCATCACTATCTCATTGTCATCCCATCATTGTCACGATCTTTCCATTACAATCATCACTATGATGACCATCATCATCCACATTGTCATTACCATCCCTACATCCCCATTATCATAATCACCACCGCCATCATCATGATGGTTGCCATCATCACCATCATCATCATCGCTAACATTTACTGAGCACCTCCTTTGTGCCAGGCACAGTTCTGGGTGCTTTATGTACCTGATTGCATTTAACTCTCATAATAATATGATTGGGTGGGACTTTAGAGGTGAGGAAACCAAGCTCAGAAAAACAAAGTGGCATATGGCAGTGCAGATAATAAGCGGAAGTAGGAGGATTTGGATCCAGCTCTGTCTGATCACAAAGGCTGATCTCTGTCTACTGCACCTGGGGAACGCTGAGAGTTGACCTCTGCTCTGCGCCTCCAGTGGTAGAGAGGTCACTGTCTCCACCAGGAAGCATGTTCCACCTTGAGTCAGCATCCCTTATCAAAGGAAAACCAGTTGTCCTGTGGCCTCACCCATTCACTGGTCCTGGTTCTGATCTGGGCCATGCAGAAGGAAAAGGACCTCTGGTTCATGTGACAGTCTTTCTGATGTTTGAGGGCAGCATTTATGCTCACTTTCGCCTCTTCTTTTTTAGGATAAACACCGGATTCCTACCATAATTCCTCAGCAAGAGGTCCCCTCTCCACACTGTCTTCCGGCTGCACCCCAGGTCTGCCTGAACTTGTGTGATCCTCCTCCCTGATCTTTCTGCTTTCACTCTTGCCCCCTGTTCCTCTTCTCCATCCAGAAACCAAAGTGATTTTTAAAGGGTAGACCAGGTCATGTCATTCTCATATCCAAATTCTGCAATAAATTCCCTTGACATTAAAAATAAAATCCAAAGCCTGTCATGGACTACAGACTCTAGGTGATCTTCCTTCTGCCAACCCTTCATGTCTCATCTCCTGCTTCCCTCTCCACTTGCTCCAGCCACACTGGCCTCCCTGTTGTTTCCTGGGCACATCAAGCTTATTCCCACCACAGGGCCTTTACATCTATAGTCACCTGGGACCTGTCATCCCTAATTCCTTTCTAGTCACTATTTTTCCTCATAGAACTTACCGCTTCTTGATAAATATTTATTTGTTTATCATCCGTGTTCCCAACTGGAATGCGAATTCCATGAAAGCCAAGGCATTGTCAGCCTTCTTCACTTCTCTGTCTCCAGAGCCCTGAAATGATCCTGGAACAAAATAGGATCCTAATAAAACTGTTAAATTAATGAATGGACTAGTTAATCCATGGGACCTAGTTCCCATGCTCTTCTCATACAGGAGTGCTTGCTTTTATTATTTTTTAAAGATTTTATTTATTTATTTGACAGAGAGAGATCACAAGTAGGCAGAGAGGCAGGCAGAGAGAAAGAGAGGGAAGCAGGCTCCCTGCTAAGCAGAAAGCCCAATGCCAGGCTCGATCCCAGGACCCTGAGATCATGACCTGAGCTAAAGGCAGAGGCTTAACCCACCGAGCCACCCAGGCACCCCAGGAATGCCTGCTTTTAGACAAGCTTATCCATGACATTTGTTCCTCAAAATGACAGAAGAGTCTGAGCTGCCCAGTTGAATAGGACTTTCACCTCCCTTCTGCTAGGCTCCATACCTCTATTAACATGGTCTAAAAGACAGCAAGATGTGTACAGGAGAGTATTTGCTTTGAAGTCAGATAGACTGAAGTTCAAATCTCAGCTCTGCCACTTTCTGGTTCTGTATTATTTAGCTTTTCTAAGCTGCAACCTCCTCTTGTATAAAATGCTGCAAATTATGCCAACCTTGCAAGTTTGTCATGAGTACATAATGCAGAGTAAGCATTCAGGAATAAAGGTTCAGAAGCAAAGGTAATTTTATCTGTTGATAAAATTATTCCCATTATCGCTAATAGGATTATTGTTGTTTTTATTAAGCTACCAGGTCTGGGGACTCTCTCATCAGAGGAGCCTTGGTTGGGAATGGACTGAATGGTGGGGTGGGGGGGGCAGTAGGGAGAGTGAAGGGACAGGTGACATAAGATGTGTCACCTCGTGGGCTCATCCTGAGCTCCCTGTCAGCTCTCATGTCAGGCCTGTCTCTCTCCTCTGTACCTGATGGTTGATTTATTTTGCTCATCTCAGCTCAGCTTTGCACTGCATGCTAAATTCACATTTACATATGAAATCCCATCATGTGAGCCTCGCTCTACGGCTCCAGCCTGTGGGGATTTTCTTCCTAGCCAGCTTCTGCCATCCAAAGCGTTTGCTCTCCCTCTAAGAACCTGTCATCTATAATCGGAAGAGCCCACCCCCCTGGCAGAGTTAAGGCTGATCATGCTTTGCGTTTCTATCCTCCCAGAGGATGGAAGTTTCTGGGGCAGCAGACACTCTCCCAGAGCCTAAAGAGAGGCACGCCAGGGCCGTTGGCTGGTGGGAAGTGATGGCATCAGTGAAAGGGGCTGGGGATGGACAGAGCAAGGAGCCGTGGAGAGAGCTGAAGATGAGCCCCCATGATCCCAGCCTTGGCCTCACACAGACCCAGGGCCATATCCAGCTCTGCTCTTTACAACCAGCTGATGACTTAGGGCGAGTCCCCTCACCTCTCTGAGACTTGGTCTTATCTGTCAAAGGGAGATACTTCCTGTCCTGGATGACGCTGTGGGCAATGACAGGGATGGCATGGGTGGGTGTGGTGCAGGGTGCTGGCCAAAGCCACCGTCTGCAGGGGGGGTGGTGTCACAGGTGAGATTTGGGTGGCCTTGAGGTCACGTGGCCTTGTATGGTGGTAGGTAATTGTGGGTTCTGGAGTAGACCTGGGCTTGAATCCTAGCTCTGCTACCTCTGGCTGGGTATCCTCTCTGAGTCTCTGCTTCCCCTCTTCAACACCAGCTCCCTCTCTCAGTTGGCAATGCACCTGCTCTGGGGAGGCTCCATCGCCATAGCTGCCCGCCTCCCCCCCTGCCCCCACCGCTGGCTTCCCAGTGAGACTCCCATGTGGAAACACATTTTCAATGGGCAGCCGGGATAAAGAGGCAGCCCATGTGCACAGAGCGCCAGGGATGCCCCTTACTGCGATGGAGAGCAGCAGCTCCAGGCCCCTGGGGGTGCAGGCTAGCAACCAGGCATCCCCCAGGCTGGGCCACGCATGTCAAGCTCTTCGGCGCTGAGCCAGAGATGGTCTGTCCGAACTGGAAAGACAGCTGAGCTTGTTGACTCAGGGGGATAAGGGCTGGGCCAGTCAGGTTGTTTGGGCCAAGCAACTCTTGACCCATTCTTGTCTCTGTTCAGTACTCCTGAGCCATCAGAGGTCTAGGCAAAGTCATGGCCTCTAACCCCCTCCCTGTGGGGAGGACCATAGCCCCAGTGCCCCCAGGACCCAGACTCAGCATACGTTCTCCCAGAAAACTCAGTGGTTTCCTGCGGGGGGACAGATGTGCCCCATCCCCTCCACACTCTGGCCAGGCTGGTGACCGGGACACATGCGGGGCACGAAGCAGCCAGGAAGGCAGGGTCAGCCGGATGTGGGAGGGGTCACCCTGGGGCCTGGCACATGGGTTCACACTGTTGAATGAATTCTTAATTCAGGTGAAGTGATACAGGCTCATGAGATAGTTTAGAGTGGGTCACATCCTCTGGCCAGAGGAGAAACTGAGGCACAGAAAGTCAGTCAGTGTGTGAATACAATCAGTACAACACAGAGCTGAAAGGTCCTCACCAAACCAATTTCATGTGTGGACCCTCAGCAGAGTCCCCAAACCTTCCCGGATGTGAGTAGACTTTATCCAACTGAGGATAAAGGGCCTCAGAGGGCCAGAGTTACCTCTCACCCTCAGAGGCCTGGATCTGGGTTGAGCTCTTTGGGGGACAGCCTGGGAGGCTCAGGCTTTGGGGTCAGGCAGATGGGCATTACCAGCTGCGAGACCCTGGGCAAGTCAGCTCCCTTTCTGGGCCTCGGTTCCCATCTATAAACGGGGATGACTCCTGTAGGATCAGATGAGATCGTGGAGAAGTGCCTCCCATGGTGCCAGGCCTGCTGAAAGGGCTCCATTTCCATACACCGGCAGAGACAGACACAACCCAGTGAGGATGATCCAGAGGCCCGAGCCCAGTCCATTCTCTGCCTCAGGCTCCCTTAGGAGGGTGGAGTGAGGAGGATGGCTCTGTCATAACTTGCGGTGTGGCCCCAGGAGGACTCTTCCTGCTTCTGAGCAGCAGAACATCCGGGAAGGTTTGGGGACTCTGCTGAGGGTCCTTTCTGTTCTCCCTGACCAGGAGTGTCAGGTGATCCGTTCCCCCAGTGGCATCAAAGTCATACTCTCCCTCAGGTATTATTCTTGGTCTGAGTAGAGGTCTAGATGGTGGAGTGCAGGTAGAGCTATCTCTATGATCACACCCAACAGAGCCTAGGGTAAGATGAGTGATTGGGGATTTTGGCTGGGGAGGCACAGAGTGAAAGGGAGAGGGTTAGGACTTGAGACCTGGTCCCTGGAGCCAAGGCAGCTTGTCGTGGCGTGACCGAGAGAGAGCCTACCCCCAGACCCAGCCTGGGATGGTGACTTGCTCCATGACCCCACCCTGGCCATCATCCAGGGGCTCATTGAGAAGCCCCTGTCCTTGTCCCCTGCTCAGGAGGCTTTGTCTCCCGTATTGGGTGTTGTAAGCAAAGCAGAAGGTGGTTAGCTTGGCTGCTGGCTGAAAGCTGTCTGGGGGTGCAGGTGGAGGAACACGGTGGTTCTCCAAAGAGAAACAATTTCTACTGTTATTACTCAAGGGCTTCCTGAGATGAGCTGGATGTAGGTGGGGAGAGCAGCCGCAGCCTCTGTGGGGGGGAAAGGAGGATGGTAGTGAGGTGGGGGGAGCTGTCCATCACCGTGATTCAGTCTGGTGGGGAGTGTGTATGTGTGGGACAAACCCTTGCCTAGGGACATCTGAGCCTGCTGAGGGGGTTGGGGGTCCTGGGGGGTGGCATGGGGTGCTGGGAAGACTATGGGTCTGAAACTTAGAAAGCTCTGACCTTCCTCCCTGTCTACTTGCCGGCTTCAGCGTGCCCATCTGCGCATGGACGGCTGGGGAGGAGGCTCTGTGAGGGTCCTGTGTGTCTCTGAGCTGGGGAGGGTCACACTGGTGTTCCCTGGCTCCAGAAATGGGCCTGTCCCATGGAGCCGCTGCTGGGGCAGCCCCTACTTCCACCTGGGTCCTTGATACCTGATCCCAGCCCCATGGGTCTTGCCGGCCCAGGAGCTGGGAGATCTGATGCTCAGATGGAACTCTTCAGGGAGGGGCCATCTGGGTCCGCTGTGAGTGATGGAGTCTGCAGGCAGCCCCGTGCATTGTCCGTGACAAGTAGTAGATTCAGCCCCCATCACCGGTCATGAGGACTGCTGTGGGGTCTGACACTGCGAGCTTGGAGTCAAAAGGGACTTGAGAGATCCATTCGCTGACTCAAAAATATTGATTGGATCGTCCCCAGGTTTTTGTTACTGCAGACAAAACTGCTGTGAACATTCTTGTATGAGTCTCTGATGGCCATGTTCAGGAGATTCTCTGGGGCTGATTCTCCAAGTGCAGCTGCTGCAGTAGAAGGTGTGTACATGCTTGACTTTACAAGACAGTGCCACGGTGACTTTCGGAGTGCCTGGACTGTTTCTGCTCCCAGCAGAAGTGGGGGAGGGGGACCACTGTTCCCTGTCTAGATGGCAGCCTCCCTTCTGTCTGCCCAGCAGGTGTAAGATGGGGATTCCCCAGGTTCTATAATCAGCATTTGTCTCATTACTAATCAGATTGCACGTATTTTCAAATGATTGTTAGCTGTTCTGGTTTCTTCTTGAAATAACTGTTTATGTCTTTTACCTAATTTTCTATTGGATTTTTATTGATTTCTTAGTCTTTTTAGGAAGGCTGTGGATATATAGGATGGAATTATACAAGGCTGATGTGTTATCATGTCTGGTCCCACCTGAGGCTTATGTGTCCAGTTGCTTTATTTATAGTGACATTGGATGAATAGAAAGTTCTTTTGAAGTTAATCAAGTTCAACAATTGTTTCTTCATGCTTGGCACCTTTTGTATTCTGGGAAATACTTCCTTTTCTGCTCAAAGCCATAAAAATAGTCTACATTTTCCTTCAAAAGCATAAAAATAAAAACCACGAGGTGGTGGGCGGTGGTTACTTCTGGGGGGGTGTGGGAGGTGCAGTAGGTAATGGGACACGGGGGGTGTCCCTGTTCTTGGGAATGTTTTTTTTTTTCCAAAGGTTTATTTAAATTCTAGCTGGTTAACACATAGTGTCTCAGGAGTAGAATTTAGTGATTCATCACTTACACAGAATCTCAAGCCGCAGTTCCCTGGTGTTTGCTGCGCCCCGATGTTTCGTAACGTACCTAGATAGAGGATAGGTAGATAGATAGGTGTGTGATACAGATCCTGTTGTACCTGTGGGAAATTACAGAGAAAAGAGAAGAGATTTAGCGAAGCTCCTAGCACAGGCCTGACAAGCTGCCAGGATGGCAGCTAGGAAGGTTCAAGGACTTTCTGGAGTCCGGCGTGGCAACAAGTGGTTCACACGCACTCTCTCATTTCATCCTCACAGAAGTGCTGTGATATTTCCCTATTTTACAAATAAGGATGCAGACACCCAGAGAGGGGGAGGGACTTACCCTGGGTCACACAGTCAAGGCGGTCTGAGAAGCAAACCTGGGGATAGACTCTAGGGTGCTCCCTCTCAGCCATCTTCTTGACGCTCACCCAGCAGGTGCTCAGTAAATGGCCGGGCCGCTCTGATGCTTGCTCACCCAGCAGCACTCCCCTACTCACTGTCCCACGTGCAGGCTTGGGGATCACCCTCACTGGGGCCCAGGGCAGAGCCAAGGACCCCTTTGGGGACAGGTGAGGAGAAGCCTCTATGTCTGTGACCTTGACCATCCACATAAGAGAGAAGGTGGAGGGAGATGAAGGGAAGGTGAGGGAGGTGAGGAGGGGACAAGAGAATCGGGAGGATAAGAGAAGGAGGAGGGGGAGGGGGAATGACTAAAAGGACCATGACAAGGAGAGAGGTGGGGAAGAAGGGCAGAAAGAGGGACAGGCAGATACCAGCAAACCACAGGGAGGACAGACAGAGGGCCATGGACAGAGGACGGCAGTCCAGCTGTGCCTAGAAGGCAGTCTCCAGCGGTGTGCCCCAGGGCTCTGCTCCCTGCCCAGGCCCCTTGGTTCACTTGGGAGAAGAACTACAAACACCAAGCACCCAGCTCCACAGAAGCCAGAAGCCGAGGAACACAGGACACGGCCAGCCGCCAGGGGATCTCAGGGTGAGAGTCAGCAGATGGAGGGCAATCCGGACACTTGGGAAAGTTCTGCATTTAGGGTCAAACAAAAGCCATGGGAGGTGTGGTTGCTGGAAAAGCTGGTGTGACCCTGCATGGTGTGGATGCAAGTAGGGGGTCCAGGAGGACAAGGTGAGAGACCCTGGTCCTCTGGGTTGTCCTGGGACCACCTGAGCCTACTCTGCAAGGAGGGAGGACAAGCACGGGTGCAGGGAATATTCTGGAAGGCTTGCAGAATCAGAGAAGACAGAGGCAGAACGCAGAGTACTATCAGGAGACCCGGCAGTCTGATGGGGCCCAGGTGGTAACCTCAGCTCTGGCACTTCTTGTGACCCCTGATCAGTCTCTTCACCTCTCTGAGCCTCCGTCTCCTCATCAGTAACAAGGGAGGGATCACATCTCATGCTTCTCAGGGTCCAAGCCCAGAAGAAACGTCCAGAAATTGGGTCTGAAGAGCCTGGGGCCTCCGGGCGGGAGAAGGGGCTCTTGCTGACCTGAGAGCCATGTGCACTGTGGGGACAGCTGCCAGGGAGGGGGCGGGCCTGTGCCAGACGTGCGCACACACATGCCTGGCTGTGGACCCCAGAGAGGGACCTGCACCAGGCCCTTCCTGGGTGTGAATTATGGTACGAGGTCAGGGAGTCCTGACCAGCAGGGATTCTCATGAACACAAGGGGCTGCCTCGGGGCTGAGGGGACACGGAGGCTCAGGCAGGGTTAGTGACTCAGAGGAGCTGGGTCTGAGCCGACTCAGACTACAGAACCACTCGTGACCTCCACCCAAGGAGGGTGACACTGGGATGCACAGAGCAGGGCCCAGCATCTGGTCATTTTGACAGCCTCCCTTTGGGTCTCTTCCTTCCACACAGCTTGAAATGGGGGGAGCTTCTGCTCTCAGTAATTTGGTCTGCTGCTTCTGTTGAGGCTCAGGTATTGTGAGCAGGATGCCTCTGGCCTGGGGGGGTCTTCACTCCCGCGGTCACCCTGAGAGCCCAGAAGGCCGAGCCCATTGTGCGGATAAAGAAACCAAGGCTCAGAGAGGTGGAATGGTGTGAGGGTGCTGGGGACTGTTGAGGGCACCAGGGCAGCATGCTTCCTTCCTGGGGGCCACCTGGGACCCCCGCGCTTCCTCTCCCTGCCTCCCATGGCAGGACCGTCACACCCCCCTTTGTGCACATACCGCAGTGGGACAAGGGCCCTCCTGGAGGGTCTCCTGCGGTACTAGCTGTGTGCCTGGGATCAAGTCCCTTCTCTGGGCCTCAGTTCCCTGAAGTGGAAGGTACGGGAGGCTCTCACACCCCATCCAGGAGCTCCATGAGTATGACTCCGGCTCACATGTGAAGCCCAGGCACAGTGAGCGCTGGTCACAGCGGCCTCAACAATGGCCTTTGCCATTCACCCAGAGGGGCAATGAGACCCTGTAAAGTCGGCAGGGGTCACTGCCCAGGTGTGCTCAGGCTCAGGTGCACCTGTACACACGCCTGGCAACACCCCCGGCTCCAAGGGAATGTCCTGAGTGACGGGTCCGTTGGGTTCCTGGGGCTCCTCCCACTTGAGGAAGATCATGTTCTCCAGGGGAGTGAAGGTCAGGGACACGGCCGCAATCCCACCAGACACCGGAGGGAAAGGCGGCCCAGCACAGGGGAAAGCCGGCTTTGGAGCCAGACGCCTGAATTCAAATTCCAGCCTTGCTGTTTCCTAGCTGGCCAGCTCAGATGACTCACCCTCCCTGAGCCTCGGCTTCCTCGTCTGTGACTTGGGGATGGCAGCAACCCCTCCTTCACCCCAGAGCTGGAGCATGGAATGGGGGTGGGTGTCCCCAGGGCCTGCCATGTCACAGGTATTTGGTCAGTTCTCGATTCTGTTCTCTCCTGCTGGGGCAGAGGCTGGAGGAAGGCTGTGGAGAGATGGAAGAAGAGCCTTGAGGAGGGAGAAGTCCAGGGGCTGGGAGGAGACAGAGGCCCGCCCTGTGTCCCCTCCCACCAGGAGCAATGTAAAAGGTGGGTTAAAGCCTCTGCCTTCGGCTCAGGTCATGATTTCAGGGTCCTGGGATGGAGCCCCACATCGCATCAGGCTCTCTGCTCAGCGGGGCGCCTGCTTCCCCTTCTATACGTCTCTGCCTGCCTCTCTGCCTATTTGTGATCTCTGTCAAATAAATAAAATCTTAAAAAAAAAAGAGTTCCTTATAAACAGTTTTTAAAAAAATGTAAAAGGGTGGCGGGGGGAGGCGGGGTGTGCGGGGAAGGCGGAGGGAGGGCATCTTGGCATCCCCTAGGTCCTAGAAGCCTTTGAAATGAAGGCCAGGAGAGGAAAAATGGTTTTCCCAGGTCACACAGCAAATGTGTGACAGATACAGGACTAAACTCTGTTTAAGCTGAGTCTTGGTCTCATTGGCCTGCCTGTTCCTGGTGGCCAGAAACCTGTCTCCTCCACACCAGCAACTCTGTCCTCAGCCCCTCACTGACCCCAGGGCTCTTGGGGTGAGAAGAGGGGGAGATCAGCTTCAGTGGGGACCATGGACACACTGCTAAAAGGCTTGGCCTTTCCCTAGAGGACCCCAATTCCACCTCCGTGTGGAAGGAATGGAGTCTGAGGGCAAGAAAATGGAGCTGTGTGACTTTGGGCAAGTACCTTGACCTTTCTGTGCTGCAGTTTCTTTGTCTATAAAGTGGGATAATTACGGTCCACCCACCTC
>ML106476.1:0-17902 GCA_003697995.1 Taxidea taxus jeffersonii
TAAAAAAAAAAAAACCTTTATCCTACAACATATCCAGTATGAAGGGTTTCAGCTAAGGGATTATAATACTGTGATCAATAGTATTTATGAAATTCACACCAAGTGTTTAGCACTGTGCTGAGAATGTTACAGAAATTATCCCATTTATTCTTCACAACTACCCTAAGGACTATTGTCATCCCAATTTATAAAGAAAGAAACTGAAGATTGAGAGGCTTAAGTAAATTACCCTAGATCACACAGTTAATAAGGGATATAAGGGATAAAACTGGGATTCTAAACCAGGTCTGTGACTCCCAAGCACGGCCTCTTTTTTGCCCAAGTAGGCTCCATGCCCAGTGTGGAGCCCAACTTGGGACTTGAACTCATGATTCTGAGATCAAGACCTGAGTTGAGATCAAGAGTCACACACTTAACTGAGTCACCCAGGTGTCCCTCTAAAGCACAGACTCTTAAAAACTCACTGTCAGATCTGGGAAACCCCGCTTTCAATAGGTCACTTCTGAGGACCAGAATATGAGACTGAGCAAGTATTAAGGTGATAATCAGCCATATGCCCACCCCAACTGAGCCAATATATATATATATATAATGGCCAATATAACAATACCTCTGCTCTCTACTCACTTGAATTCTTGAATTCCACCCCATCCCCTTGTAGCCCACCTAATCAGATGCTGTTCACAGAAAGGGAGTTGTCATGAATGCCACAGACACAGGCAGTCACTGGAATTGCTGCACGCTGCTGGTCATGGTCACAAGCCTTCACGGAGAAGGACTGAACACGTGCGAACCCAGCTGTCTTAACACAGTGGCAGCAAGAACCACGGTCCCATGCTCTGTAACAAAACAGCACATTTCCTTGCAAACTGGCTCATGCTGTCATTTTCAAAATTACTTTATTACATAGGGATGAAAAAGATAAAGGATGAATTATGACCCATGCATTAGAATTAAGAAACTGATTCAAAATGTAGGCACTGTGTATAATTGTTTATCACCAAAATACTTTCATTAATCATATTATGTTAGCTGGTAGCAAAAACAAAACTGTTTCTGGCTTAGGGGAACAGGGAACATTTTCTAGAAGAGGAGTCTTTATTTTGGGCCCTCATGGATATGTAGGATAAGAAAATGGGGAGTGTGCGATCAGCCTCAATGGGCAGAAAACCATAAATAAAAACATTGTAATGAGGTCATGAGTCACTGTCCTTCCTTTTGAGTAACCCATCCATCCTTTCATTCAACAAACATTTACTGAGCACCAACTACGTGCCAGGAACTGTGCTGGGTACTATAAATGCCACAGTGAAGTCCCACCTTAATGGAATTTACCATCAGAGCTGGGACACAAACACCAAACAAGTGGAAAAGAAAAAAAATTAAAATAGACATATTATTAAGGAAATGAAAACTGATGTGATAAAAATAATGTCTAATGGTCAGGTCCTGAAACAGGCAAGGACAGAAGTCCTGAGGCAGGCAGTTTAGTCGTTCAGCTGTAGCATCATAGACAATTGGGGCTAAGGAATGAGAGGAGATTGGACAGAGAAAGAGGAAGAGCCACAGAAAAGAGGGCCTTGAGGGTGAGGTGAGAAGTCTGGATTGCATTCCAAATGCAAAGGAAAAATCAGAGGAGGATGTTACCTGGGGAAGGAATATGACCCAATCTGACATTATTTTTTAATTCATTCTAGCTGCTCTGCTGACTATTAGAGGAGTAAGAGTGAAAGCAAGCCCAATTAAGAGGTCTGGGCAGTAATTCACATACAAGAGGATGATGGCTATCTTGACTAGTTTTCCCCCAGAAGCAGAAGCCAAGATGAGGATTTGAGTGCAAGTGGTTTATTTGGGATGTAATTCAGAGCAATGTGGCATGGGGGAAGGGACACAGGGAAGGGAAGAGAACGCTGCTGGTAAAAAGTGCTTATCAAGTTAGTTACCACTGGGGGTAACCAGAGCTTAGTATCACTAGAGAACTCCAGAAACCAGGGCATACCATGCACTCAAAGTTTTCTCCCAGTAGGATGAGCAGCTGGAGTAATCATACACCAATTCTCTTAAATCACTGGTTGGGAGCTTGTGGGGGAGGGCAGTATTTTTCCAACACTTCCAACGCTGGGAAGGGGGTGGTGCGAGGCAGGTGTCAGATACCAGATAATTTCTCAAGCCAAGAAATGTAGATACTAGCAGTTGGAAATCAGGCCACTGAAATTTTAAGACCTAAGGACGTAGTGTGGGACATGTGGGACAATGACAGCCTCTATCATAATGGCTTAAGTCTGCGGATGTGCTGAAGATGACCACCCAAGAAGCCTCACACACTACATATTCTGAGCCAACCCAAGCCCCAGGCGCAGCTGATTGGACAAGAAGTGAAGTACCGACCCCAGAAAGCCCAATCAGATTCTCTCTCACAAAAATACGGACCTGGAGCAGAAAGAAGAGGGCTTTAGATGAAGATGAGCTAGACCCTGGTCTTTAGAGAAGATGAGCTAGAAAGTCATGCAACGTGGAGAGCCGAGGAAAGAAAAAACTTGAAGGGCCTGAGATACACGGGAAGCCATTTTAGATTTCTTCCTAAGTCAGCATGACTGTGCCTAAATTTTGTTTAAACCAAAAGCCCGATTTATGGCCCACCAAACATGCATTGTGCACCTGCTTTGTACATGAGTAGCCTGAAGGAAAACCATCTTATCTTTAACGTAACAGATCACCGATCCTTTTGCCTGCACGCCTTAACGTTAAAATTTGTGATTCCTGCCTCCATACGAATCTCTTATTTTCTGAAGTTTCACTACATGCAACAAATTACATAACCCTGTGAAACCCGTTCATTCCCTGGAGCAGTTCTTCCCAGTGAAGAGCAGTTTTTCCCCGGGGCAGCCCTCCTAACTTGGGCTTGAACAAAACTCTATTTCTTACCTATAGAGGTTCTACACTGTCTGTTGGTTCTGCATGGACAGAGCTAAGGGGGTCATTCTGTAGCAGCCGAAGTGAACAGTGGTGGTCTTGCGAGGAGTTATACAACAAATGGTTATCAAGCTACTGTGTGCTTCTGGGAGGGGTTCTAAAAATGAAGACAATATGCTATCTGCCCTGGAGAAACTCAGTCTTGCGGAGAAGACAGTATTAGTAGATGATAAGAATAGCATAGAATAGGAGATAAAATTTGCAGAGAACAATTCTCCACCTTTGTCAACTGAAAGTAAACATTCCACGGATCTAATTCAAAAGTGAAATCTCCCGAGTGACCCTCGTCTGTTGCCTGGCATGCTCTTACGGTTTTCCCAATTGGAATTTCTTCCTCTAGTGTGATGTCAGCTCTATTGTGCAGAGTTGAGATTTTAGAAGTAATACTCAAGACAGCCTTTTCAATGCCGAATAAACTTGGGTTTTTTAAAAAGATTTTATTTATGTATTTAAGAAAGAGAGAGTGAACATGAGTTGGGGGGCAGTGGGAGAGGGAGAAGCGGACTCCCCACTGAGCAGGAGCCCTCTCTGAGGATCATGACCTGAGCCAAAGGCAGTCACTTAACCGACGGAGCCACTTGGGCACCCCACAATAAACTTGTTTTAAAATGAAAGACTAGGGACGCTTGGGTGGCTCAGTTGGTAAAGCGGCTGCCTTCGGCTCAGGTCATGATCCCAGCTTCCTGGGATCGAGTCCCACATCGGGCTCCTTGCTCGGCAGGGAGCCTGCTTCTCCCTCTGCCTCTGCCTGCCTCTGTCTGCCTGTGCTTGTGCTCTCTCTCTCTCTCTCTCTCTCTCTCTAACTAATAAATAAATAAAAGCTTAAAAAAATGTTTAAAAGAAAAGACTATTAGAGTACCATTTGCCTCGTGTATATTTTTTTTTCTGCCTCTCATGGTCATAGAGGGTAGGGTCTAGAAGTAGTAACTGGCAAGGTAAACTAGGATAATGATGTTATTAGCCAGCCCATTTATTGAGAACTTGCTTAGAGTTTAGACGCAATGCTAAGCACTTCTCATGTGTTTTCTCATTTATTCCTCATAGGAGTCCCCGGAAGTAGGGACCACTATTGCCCCCAACATCCAAATGCTGGTACTGAGATTTTTAAGAAAGTAACCTTCAGAAGTCAGTATCAAGGTGGCTGAGACCCCAAGCTTGACCCCAAGCTTATCTAGCTCTGGAGCCTGTACCCTTAAG
Organism: Taxidea taxus jeffersonii; assembly: GCA_003697995.1. Lineage (NCBI taxonomy): Eukaryota > Metazoa > Chordata > Mammalia > Carnivora > Mustelidae > Taxidea > Taxidea taxus. Next base: position 4,171 of record ML106476.1, read on the forward strand.
CACTGGGCTCTTATCCCCCTATTTTAAGAACCAACTTCTTAAAATTGCCAACCCTTAATATGACTTTATAAACTATGTAGTGATCATTTTAACTAGAATTTTCCTTGTAGGTAATGAGAGTTAATCCAGCCGCATCTGAGGCTAAGAACATTTTGCACTAATAACATCTTGCTATATTGTGATGTTCATACATTTTATTGAAACTATTAAAAAAGAGTTTCCTTTCCATTTGTAAGAAAGTCTTTTCTTTGGAATCTTATATCTTAAGTGATTGCTTATACCTTACTTGTTTATTTTCCTTTTCAGCAAAAAGGAAAAGGAAAGAAGAGAAAACCATTTCATTCTAATGGAAATGTCACTAATGAGGGTCAGAGACTACATTTTCATGTTCCATGTTTAAGGTCAAATTAAAGGAATTTATTCTGCTTCTTTACCTGCGGCTGTGAATAGGGTCCTCATTGTGGACACTGATTAGGAAAATCTTTAGATTCCCAGCAGTAAACAGTCCTCCAAGACCAACCACTTGAGTGACTAGGAAGAAGCTGGAAAGGGCTGCAGAAAGACAGCTAGGACCTCACACTCGCAGAAGCATTCTTTGGGGTTCACCTACCAGCTAAAAACAATTGACTCATTTAGTTGAAATGTCAGTCAAACCAGTTATTTTAACAGGAGGAAATAACTGATACTTTGTTAGGAACCAAATTAGTCAAATCAGTTGAAAGGAACTCAGAATAATCTGTTGGTCCCCATTAATAATTTTAAAAAGTGAAGGAAATCCTTAGCCTGGGAGAGCAAACAAAGCAATGGCTGTGGGTTCCTACATTCAAGCATTACTCTTCAGTATTAAAAACTAATTGACAAATGCTAAGGAAGAGGTGTAAGAACACTTCAAAACAACTTAATGACTATGTGGAAATATTAGGATGGTTAGATGATTAGAAGGGTTTTGTTTTAGCAGAGATACTTGTGAGTTTGAGAAAGGATAGTGCTCGAAATGGAGGAAGCAAATGCACTCAAATGGGAAGATGAATGCGTATGTCCATAAACTGTGACCTGGAGACACCAACGGTTCCAATTTGCCCAGGACTGTCCAAAAGTCCCATAATACACATCCCGGGAAATTTCCTAGTCCCAGGCAAACTGAGACAATTGGTGACACTTTCAGGAAAAAAACACTCTATTTTAACTTGAAATGTACTGATCATTGAGATCAAAATTACTATTCTCCTCTATTTATCTTAAAAATTAAATCTGGGGATGCCTGGGTGGCTCAGTTGGTTAAGCAGCTGCCTTCGGCTCAGGTCATGATCCCAGCGTCCTGGGATCGAGTCCCACATCGGGCTCCTTGCTCGGCAGGGAGCCTGCTTCTCCCTCTGCCTCTGCCTGCCTCTCTGTCTGCCTGTGCTCGCTCTCTCTCTAATAAATAAATAAATAAACCTTTAAAAATTTAAAAAAAAATTAAATCTGGTTTTCAATGTTCCTCTTATTTCCTAACTTTTCCTATAAGAAGGTGATTATTTATGAGTTAGCCTTTGACAGAAATCAAAAAGCCGTCGACTTTCAAGAATAAAGGTGTTTCTTTAACAATTCTGGGAAGTCTCAAGTACAAGAGAATGGGAGGAATAAGGTGTGAGCAAGATCCTTCTCTCTGGCAAGAAGCCAGAAAGACTTCAAATTACGTTTGGTCTAGCTGAGTGCTGGAGAGTTGGTTGAGGAAGGTAAAGAAGAAATGAGCCTTTCTGAAAACTCATCCATCAAGATTTGGACAAGCATTTCCACAGCCCCAAGACCTCCTTTAAAGAGAAAGAATTGATAAAAATCAGAGAGGCATTCCAAAATTTCTTTGATTCTCACTAGTGACCCTAGAAATTCTGAAGTTAAGAAGAAAATTAAGGAATGGTGTGCTCTCCATAGAATTTCAGTGAGAATCCAGGCAAAACTTCAGCCAAATAACTATTATTCTAGTTCTGCAAACAGAGCTTCCATTCAACATCAGCTGCTCACATTCCAAACATAAGAAAAAAGGAAAAGCTTTAGTTTTCACTTACCAGGGAAAATGTTTATTTCTTAAACTCCATTAATAACCTTTACTCCTATTTGTTAGCAATTCCTAAGATTGATAATTAGTTTAGAACATGACTAATCATTTTCCCAGGAGGTATACCAGGGCAAAATCAAAGGAAACTGTGATGGACATGGTCTATTATCCCCAGCGATATATTGATGAGATCAGATAAACATGGGGCAGAGGAATCTGGGAGTAAAGGAAAATGGATCAAGACTTTTCAGTTTTTCTACCCTAAAATACACAAAGATATTACAAATTTTGGAGTACTCTTCTATTGATAACTTTAGGATATAGGCAGGGAAAGCATGTTCCATTTTGAATCCTGAATCTGTTTTATTGAAAAGTTAACACTTAAGAAATTTCCTCTTCCTAGGAAGTGCTTTGATGCAGACCAGGTGACTGAAAAGGGTGGTTATTAAGACTGTTATAAAGGGGCCCCTGGGGACGCCTGGGTGGCTCAGTTGGTTAAGCAGCTGCCTTCGGCTCAGGTCATGATCCCAGCGTCCTGGGATCGAGTCCCACATCGGGCTCCTTGCTTGGCAGGGAGCCTGCTTCTCCCTCTGCCTCTGCCTGACACTCTGTCTGCCTGTGCTTGCTCTCTCTCTCTCTAACAAATAAATAAATAAAATCTTTAAAGGGGCCCCTGGGTGGCTCAGTGCGTTAAGCCTCTGCCTTCGTCTCAGGTCATGATCCCAGGGTCCTGGGATGGAATTGGCCTCTCTCCTCAGCGGGGAGCCTGCTTCCTCCCCCCCTTTATGCCTGCCTCTCTGCCTACTTGTGATCCCTTTCTCTCTGTCAAATAAATAAATAAAATCTTTTAAAAAAAGAACCATTATAAAAGTAGGGATGATAATTTTGAGCCCAATGGCTATGCATTTGGTAGATGTGGAGGAAATAAGAGAAAATGTCAATTGGTTAACTTTTCAAAGTTGCCGAATTACACCGTGGATGAATTCTGCGTCCCAGCTATTCACATGAAAATCCCCGCCCACTTCCGCAGCAGGTGGAAAACACCACCACTGAAATCATTTTGGTGCTTGGCTCAGGAGGAAGGGGGTGATGCAGAGAAGGGCCCAACTAGCCACAGCTTGTACCCAAATAGGCAAAGGGCAACCGTAGTTTAGGTAATGATTTCCTACCAGAGGCAATGCCAAAAGCATCTTCATTGCACATGAAGGCCAGGTGGGGGAAATATTCTCTAAGAGGCAAACAGGAACCAAAGAAAAGTGTTTTGCGTGAATGAAAAGCCAGTAGTAGTGTTCACCTTCCAGTGTCACTGTCAAAGTCAAAAACTGCTGCCGTCGAAATGGTTGCAATGCTGTTGGTTGTGAAGCCGGAGCCCTCCAGAGAAAGGAAGTACCATTGATTAGATGGGAAAGAAGGAGTAAAATACTGCAGAGACACTCACTAGTTTCCTAGAGAGATGATTCACGGCCCCAGGAAGCAGGCCTGAAACCTCTTCATGCTCTGGGCCACCCACACCCTTCCCTTCCCTCATGCGGCAAGTGCTCATTGAAGGTTTACCAGTAATGATGGCGATGCAATGATACTCCATCCACGTGACTTCAGACGAACAATCTGCCCTTAAATATGAAAAATAGATTTTCTTACATTTGGTATGTTACCTGAACATTTCTCTCTTACTCCAGCCAAAGCTCCAATGAAATAAAAAGGAATTACATGGAGAGAAACGTGCTGTTTCCTGAGAACTTAGACATTATTTGTTAGACATTTTTTTTGTTTGGTTCCTTGTTTGGTGGTGCTAAAGACATGCTTGTTTTGGGGATTGGGGGCCAAACCTGTAGAAGACAAAAACTGAAATACTGGAGCATCTGTTCGTCTTATTTTATGTGCATGCATATGTGCAATAACTTCATCAAGACGTTTCTCTTAGCGGGGTGTCTGGATGGTGCAGCTGAGCAGCAGACTCTTGGTTTTAGCTCAGGTCATGACCCTGTCATCATGGGATCCAGCCCCACATTGGGCTCTGCACTCGGTGCAGTCAGCTTCGGATTCCCTCTCTCTCTTTCTCCAGCTCACACTCTGTTTCCCTTTCAAAGAAATCACAAAATCGTTAAAAAAAAAAGTATATATGTTTTTCTTAGCATCTTATTGACTTTAAGTCATACGACCTCCCAGTTATTCTGTTACAGGCCTCAAATACATTGTTCTTTAATTCTCATAACTCTGTCATAGGTCTTGATATCATCCCTATTTCACAGATAAGAATACCGAGGCTTAGAAAGTTCAGGTCGCTTGCTCCTGGTCTGAGAGCTGAGCTTAACATAATGCCTCTCTGCACTGCCTAAGACAATTTTTTTTTTTCTTTTTGCCAATGAAGGCAGGTGAGGTCAAGGTTTCTAGACTAGGTGAGAAACAGATGATTAGAAAAAGCTGGGGCAAAAATCCATGAGGGGATTAATATCAGGAGTTAATTATACTGAGCCTATTGACTTAATAATTGTGTAGACCCAGAGATAATTTAATCGAGAAGATTAAACCCAGAAGGATTGCAAAGCAGCCTAAAAATCATTTGGAAAAATTAGTGACCTTTTAATCTATCAATTTTCTGATGAATCATCGTGTTCTGATTAATTTAGATTCATACCATCAATTTCTACACATATAACTAAGATGGAATTGATTTCTGCTTTTTCTGTTCAATGGTGTTGTAAAATATTAGCATAGAACCGTAGAAAAATCCATCACATCTTTACTTTCAAGGAAAACCCAGGAATAATGATGGTCTTTCCATGCGGGAGGTCAGAGGATGGTTGGTGGTCACACTCCCTGAGAGGGCTCGCAAGCTCCAGGTCCAGTTAGGTACAAATATATATGATCTTTTTCAAAGACACCCACATTTCTGTTTGTAGCCACTCAAGAATTTGCAGTTCCCAACTCAATTTCAGTATCACGCCGTTGTCAACAATTGTTTGGTATTAGCATATATTGAGAAGCTGAATTTTTATGAGGTTTAATTTTTCATAAAATGAGATAGTCTTAAAAAAAAAAAACAACCCATGATGGCGCTGATATGAACAACTCCTGCTGTTGTTTGGGGAAGGTGGGAGCTGGTGGTTGCTAGGCAGCCAGGGCCATCCCGGGGAAAGCCACCCAAATGAACGATCCCCTGAACAGGAAGGCGGTCCAAGGGATGAGAGATTAACTCTCTGTGGGGCCAGGCAACTTAGGTTTTCTTCCCCTGTTTTATCTGCAATAATGCCCTTGACTAGTAAAGAAATACCTCAGCCACATGAATAACAATGGTGGCCCCACTCCCAGGCTCAGAGACGTGATGAAAGCTTACAGGGGAGAGTGGAGAGCAGGGGAGACTTCTGCCCTTCTGGATGGACTTATCTTCAAAATCCATTTTATTCCCTTCTCTGAAAGGCTTGTTCATGACTATTTGTTCTTGGAGAAGCTAGGGAATTGGAAATGTCAGAGCCCGAATTGCAGGCCAAACCCAATGAGGAGAATTAGGGTCTCGCTGCCTCGAGACTGCTACACAGGAAGCACAGCTAGATTCTTCTGTCTTGTGAGCATCAGTGCTAATAAAATAATGACTGTGATAACCCAGATTTTCTGCCCGGTGTTTTTCATGAATTTTCTCATTTAATCCTTAAAATGATGCTATGAGGTGTGTCCTCTCCTGAGCCCCATCTTTCAGTGGGGTAGGCTGAGGGTTACAGATGTTAGGGAAATAGTCTCAGAATAGTGAGTGGGTTAAGCTGACGCTCAAACCAGGTCTTTCCGACTCTGGAGACATTATGCTATACTGCCTGTCGCATGGAGACCGTCTTCCTGGGAGAGAGGCAGTATAGATTTCTATTTTTAACACGTCATACTTAAACTTGTTTTTAAATGTTCTGGGTAGAGGGTTAAAAAATCTTGGATGGTGAGGACATAGTGACAGAACAATTAGTTTGCAGAGGAAAAGAAGTGAGGAGAGGGAAGGAGAAAGAAGGGAAGGGAAGGGAAGACAGGAACAGAAGGGAGGGAGGGAAGAAAGGAAAACAGAGGAGAGAGGAATAGGGGAAGGAAAGATGGAGGCTTGAGAAGTTTCTAACATTTGAAGGTCCAACAGAGGAGGATGAACCAGAAAAGAAAATAAGAAAGAGTAGTGAGAAAGGTAGGGGGAAAATAACAGAGTTTGTTATCACAGAATAATACTAATGACCTGATCTAATATTTATTAAGTCCTACCTGCCAGACACTATTCTAGGCCCTTCAGTGTATTACCTCATTTAAACTTCACAATAGCCTTGGGGTAAATGGGGTAAATGTAACTCCATTACAGACAAAGATACTGAGGTACTGAGAGGTTAAGGCTGCCCAAGGTCACAAAGCCAGAAAGTGGGAAAGTCTAAATACTTCATTTTTTAAATTTAATTGTATTTTTTCAGTATTCCAAGATTCATTGCTCATGCACCACACCCAGGGCTCCATGCAATCTGTGCCCCCCTTAATACCCACCACTAGGCTCACCCAACCCCTCACCCCCTCCCCTCCAAAACGCTCAGTCTGTTTCTCAGAGTCCACAGTCTCTCATGCTTCGTCTTCCCCTCCAGTTTCCCACAATTCACTTTTCCTTTCCTTCTTCTAATGTCCTCCATGTTATTCCTTATGCTCCACAAGTAAAACCATATGATAATTGACTCTCTCTACTGGACTTATTCACGGAGCATAATCTCCTCCAGTCCCGTCCATGTTGATACACAAGTTGGGTATTCATCCTTTCTGATGGAGGCATAATACTGCATTGTAAATATGGACCATATCTTCTTTATCCATTCGTCTGTTGAAGGGCATTTGGCTCTTTGCACAGTTTGGCAATTGTGGACATTGCTGTTATGAACATTGGGATACAGATGGCCCTTCTTTTCACTACATCTGTATCTTTGGGGTAAATACCCAGTAGTGCTATTGCAGGGTCATAGGGTAGCTCTATTTTTAATTTTTTGAGGAATCTCCATACTGTTTTCCAGTGGCTGCACCAACTTGCATTCCCACCAACAGTGTAAGAGGGCTCCCCTCTCTCTACATCCTCACCAACACTTGTTGTTTCCTGTCTTGTTAATCTTTGCCATTCTAACTGGTGTGAGGTGGTATCTCACTGTGGCTTTGATTTGAACTTATCTGATAAGCCTAAATACTTTAACCTAGGCTTCCTAACAGCAGAATCTGATCTCTCGTGCTGATACACTGTGTCTGCTTTCATACTTTGAACCAAGGCAATGTTTCCTTGAAGGAAATTAGTATAGAAATATGATCTAGGCTCATTTTTTTCTCTACAACAAAATATTCTGGGTTTTTTAAAAGCACAACTATCAGCTAATTGGTGATCAACTATAAAACCTTTTATAGAAGAGAGAGATTTTCAAGAAAATATTTTTAAACCATAAGCACAGATGTGATTCTAGGCTAATTGTTAATTATGTTAGTGTAACCTTGCATTTTCATCCTAGAACTATGCAGAAACTAATGACACCTCACTGTGGGCATTGTCTTCAGCCAAAGCATCATGGGATTAATATTTGCCCTTGAAAGCCTTGAAGTTTCACACAAGATCACTTTTACTTTCCTCCAGAGTATTAGAGCTCTCTCTTACATTCAGTTTAAATGCAATAGGAATAACTTGCTACCAATACACTTACACTGGACTATTAAAGGTCATTCTTCCTAGAACAAAGTCTTAACTACTCCATGTAATCCACTGTCCCAATGGCTAGCAGAAGTTAGGGACCTCTATGCAAGTACCCACTATAACATCTTTGCTAGCTGAACCTAGACTCAGCCTCAGAATCCTCCTCAGCACTCCTTAGAGCAGCTATCCTTCGATCACAGGTGATATACAGGTTGAAACTGATTTGCCATTCTGAACCAAGCCAGATGTTAGACTTACCCAGGTGTTTAAGGTTCACCTGGTAGCTGTTACGGCATTCCGAAAGTCCAACTTTACAAACCATTTTGTAATGTTTTTCAGCATGTGGTTCATGGACTGAATACATATTAAAAACCTTCACCTATGGGTTGTTAAAGCTGAGAATTCAATGGAAATTCGTTATACTGCTCTCTTTACTTTTACATAGGTAGGGCAATTTCCAAAAATATTTATTTGATATGCAGACCTACTTGATTCAGAATACATCAGGCCCAGAGGCCTGGGAATATGAATTTTTAGCAAGCTAACCAGAGAGATTTTTATGTGTTCTAAAGTTGGTTCTTTTAAAGTGATTCCCCACCTTGACTGTAGAATAGATTCACTTGGAGAGTTTAAATGTTCCAAAGTCCAGACCACATCCCAGATTTATGAAATCAGAATCCTTGGGGGTTTAACCTGGGCATCTGTATCTTTTAAAACTCTCTGGATAATTTCACAGTGTTTTCAAGTCTGAGATCTACTGATACAGCACATCTTATCTTTTCTGACCCATGAATCCCATAGTCTATTTAGGTCCCACATGTTTTCTGGACAGGAGCAGACCAGTGTCGTTCATTCTCTCACAGGTTCCCTCCAGAAGGGCTAACGGCGTAATTTTAAGCCCAGTTCATACAGATGTTCCTGGGCCCACTGACCTTAGGTTTTGGCATCTGTCTTAGGGGTCCCTAGAAACAAATCCTGAAATGAAAATCTGTGGGCAAGTGACTTAAAAATGCTCCAAGAAAACGAGGGTGGAAGTGGGGGAATCAGGACAGAGCAGGAGAGGAAGGCAAGCAAAAGTGTAATATCTGAATTCCTCAGAATTCAGATTCCACAAGGGAGCTATGGCCCTTATACCCCCGAGTAGTCCCCACCCAAGGAAAATGAGGCGGGGCTTCCCTACTCCTCACTCCTCATTCAACGTTTAAGGGTACCCTAGGAACATAAATTTCCAGGTACTTCCGGCCCTCTGAAGTGAAAGAAATGTCAGAGGGCAGTCCTCCCCATCTTGCTAAAGGAACCCAAAGCACAAGGATATGGGGAACACCACACAGGAGTGGGGAGCAACACGCAGAAATGGTAGCAAGGTATCTAGGAAAAGCAAGGATATTCTTCACTCCAGCCTCTACAACTGCCTTCATTGTAACAGCTGAACCAGTTGATTGGCCCGATCATGCCAGAAAGCAGTGTTAGCTAGCACATTAAGAAACCAGCTACCGTATGTGAGTAGCATTTAATTCTGTCCCAAATTCTTTGGTAATTCCAAGAGCAAATAGGCTTCATTTCAACTCTCGATTGGTAAAGCTACTGGGAGCATTACATTGAGAAGGACTGTGAGCCCAGATGGGTAAAGGGCCACATTCTCTTAGTGACACCTGCCACTAGCTGGTGAGAAGGCAATCCCAGTGCTGTCAGAGAATGTGCCTAAGGAGCCATTAGGATGTCTGCGGAGCTTTTAAAAAATACTGATGCCTGGATTCCGCCTCCAGAAATTCTGATTTAATTAATCTGAGGAGGGCCCCTGGCAGCTGTGCTTTGTGAAAAACAAACCAGGTGATTCTACTATCACAGCCAAGTTAAGGTACCACCGTCATAGTCGAGACGAATTGCCATGCTAGTTGTCCCAGGAAATGTTTTCAGGAATACTTTAACATAATGAAATAAATCCTCCCTCCCCAAAAAACAAATATTTTCTTTCCAATTCCTGTCTTAGTCTCCTAAAAGTGTCTTTTCAGCATAAACAGCAGAACATTTTTGTTTTGTCTTGTCAGATCTTCGGTACAGCGTGGACTTGGAACAGGCTGGTCATTGCCAAATTTGCCTTGTGTAAATAGATTTCAGTTATTGATTTCCATGAGCATAGCCTTCAAATAAGTACACGTGAATATGCATATCTTTGCATTTACCTACCGAAAGCATTGTGAGAATGTATACCTTTTGTGATTTGTAAGGCCAAAGAAATAATTTATTGTGTAATCATTTAGTGTTACTGCTTGTTGCAAGATGATGTAGTCAAAAGCAGGACTACTCGCTGAAGTATGTTAGAAACTTGCATGCCATCTTGTGGAGGATGGTGCGAGTTGTACAGTTAAGAAATATGTATTACAAATACAACCATGGTTTTCTCCAAACATCTACCTTTCATGTGAAGAGTTTAAGATTTTTTTCTAGGTAATTAAAGCTTTTCTTAAAATCACCTTTCCCCAGGTATACACTATTTGAAGCAAAATTGTTCTTTAGCTTGAGTAACCCTAGATAACTGCCTCAATTCTCGTTATTCATTTGGCCAGCAGATGCCTACACTAAATATTTCATCGCAAGGTAGAATATTCTAAGAATGTCATATTGAATGATTAAAACCTCTCCTCCCTTTCTTCTGGCGATAGAAAGAGATGAGATTTTAAGGCAAGGTTAAGGCAGAAGACCAGGTCACTGGGGGCAACTCAGAAGCGAAACTTTCAGCTATACCCAGAAGCAGGACTGCTAAGTCGTACGGTAGTGCTATTTGTAACTTTTTGAGGAACCTCCATACTGTTTTCCACAGTGACTGCACCATTGTGTATTTCCATTAACAGCGCAAAAGATTTCTGATTTCTCTATATCCTTCCAGCACTTGCTGTCTTTTGGGGGGGGGGGGTGGTCTCTTTTAAGATTTTTTTTTTTAAGATTTTATTTATTTATTTGAGAGAGACAGAGAGAACACAAATTGGGAGAAAGGGACAGAAGGTGAAGCAGACTCCCCATTGAGTAGGGAGCCTGATGCGGGGCTTGATCCCAGGACTCTAGAATCATGACTTGAGCCAAAGGCAGACTCTTAACTCCCTGAGCCACACAGGCGCCCCTTTTTGTTTTTTAGATAGTAATGATTCTGACAAGAATGAGGTGATATCTGTTGTGGTTTTCATTTGCATTTCCCTGATAATTAGTGACATGGAACATTTTTTCACATACCTTTTGACCCTTTGTATATCTTCTTTGGAGAAATGTTTGTTCAAGTCGTCACCCCACCCCACCCATTTTTTTTTAAGATTTTTATTTATTTATTTGACAGACAGAGATCACAAGTAAGCAGAGAGGCAGGCAGGCAGAGCGAGAGGAGGAAGCAGGCTCCCCGCGGAGCAGAGAGCCCGACAAGGGGCTCGATCCCAGGACCCTGGGGTCATGACCTGAGCTGAAGGCAGAGGCCTTAACCCACTGAGCCACCCAGGCGCCCCCCCACCCATTTTTTAAGTAATCTCTATGCCCAACATGGGACTTGAACTCACGACCCCAGGATCAAGAGTTGCAGGTTCCATCAAGTGAGCCAACCAGGTACCCAGTGATGTTAATTTCTGATTAACTTTTCAAATGTGAATAGCAGAAAATTTTTGTTTGTGTTTTGTTTTGCTTTGTTGCCCTTTTGATATAACTATTGACCTTGAACAGGATAATTATTCATTTTGCTTCTGTAAATAGATTTAAATTAATGGATTCCTATGTAGTAGTTCCTGGGAGGGTTGCCCCCCCAACCCTGTGACACTGATCACAGCAAGTTTTAAGAGAACCACAAAGAACTCTTGCTGCTCCCAGTGGGATGCCCACCCCTACAGTCCCCTCAGTGACGTGACTGCACCAGTGATGGGAACTGCTTCAGAGACCAACCTCAGGTAGTCATTATGATCAGTGCCCATTATGCACATCCTGCCTCCTTTATGAGGACATCAGGACAACTCCCATCACAGCTCACATACACTAGTCACCCTGAGAATTCAGTCTTCATCATTGGGACAATGACTCATTCCACCTAATATCCCCAAGCCTCCCAGTGTACTCTCGAGAATTCAGTCTGTCATCAAAAAACTCCTTTCTAACCTCCACCCCTTTTGTGAATGTTCCCTTCAACTTTAACATTTTTCTGGACCATTGTGCACAGCTTCTCTTTCCTCCAATTTCCAGCACTCCTGATGGCCTCTTCCCTGGCCCCAGTCTCTGCAGCTTGCTTCATTTCTCTATTTCAGTGAGAAAAGTAGAAGCAATCAAAAGAAAATATTTGCTAGCCAGTCAATTTAAAATCACTGATTATCATTTTTTGAATTACAAATGACTTTCTTATAGAATTCCTTATTTCCTTCGCTGCTTTATTTTGCCCCATAACCTTGGCAGCATCAGATGTACTCAACTACATGGTTTATCTTCCTCCCATTAGAATTTAAGCCCTATGAAGGCAGAGGCTTTTGTCTGTTTCTTCATTGCTGAAGTCCCACTTCCTAAAATACTGCTTGGCACAAGTAAATGCTCAATAAATCATTGCTGGATGGGCAAGAGAAGGAACATGCAACCACTATTTCTATTAACCTATTTGCATATGTCCCTTTATACTCTGTATTCCTCCCTGTTTCTGTAGAACAATCCATGCCCAAAGCCGGGCTTGAATTCCTCATCAAGACCTGAACTGAGATCAACTGTCAGACACTTAACCAACCAAGCCACCTAGGTGTCCCCAAACTGTGCTTCTGTTTTGGGGGGTTTTGTTTTGTTTTTTAAGATTTTTGATTTTTAAGATTTGAGAGAGAATGAATGAGAGAGAGAGAGCACAAGTGGGAGGGAGGGGCAAAGGAAAAGAGAGAAACAGACTTCTTGCTGAGCAGGAAGCCAGACATGGGGTTTGATCCCAGGACACTGAGATCACAACCTGAGCTGAAGGCGATGCTCAACCAACTGAACCACCCCAGGCACACACGCCCCCAAACCATGCTTCTAACATCAAGCTCTTCACCCACTGCTTGCACAGGACATCACTTTGCAATTTTTTTTTTCTTTAAGCTTTCTTATTTAAACATATAATGTAACCCCACCACCCTCTCCCAACCCCTCTCCCCCCCAACCTCCCTCAGTTTGTTTTATGACATTAAGAGTCTCTTTTGGTTTGTCTCCCTCCCGATCCCATCTTGTTTCATTTTTTCTTTTCCTACCCCCTTAACCCTCACCCCTGTGGCATCTCCACTTCCTCATATCAGGGAGATCATGCGATAGTTGTCTTTCTCCAGTTGACTTATTTCGCTAAGCATAATACACTCTAGTTCCATCCATGTCGTTGCAAGTGGTAAGATTTCATTTCTTTTGATGGCTGCATAGTATTCCATTGTATATATATACCACTTCTTCTTTATCCATTCATCTGTTGATGGACATCTAGGTTCTTTCCATAACTTGGCTATTGTGGACATTGCTGCTATAAACATTCGGGTATACGTGCCCCTTCGGATCACTACATTTGTATCTTTAGGGTAAATACCCAGTAGTGCAATTGCTGGGTCATAAGGTAGCTCTATTTTCAATTTTTTTTTTTTAAGATTTTATTTATTCATTAGTTAGAGAGCGAGCACAGGCAGACAGAGAGGTAGGCAGAGGCAGAGGGAGAAGCAGGCTCCCTGCTCAGCAAGGAGCCCGATGTGGGACTCGATCCCAGGACGCTGGGATCATGACCTGAGCCGAAGACAGCCGCTTAACCAACTGAGCCACCCAGGTGTCCCTATTTTCAATTTTTTGAGGAACCTCCATGCTGTTTTCCAGAGTGGTTGCACCAGCTTGCACTCCCACCAACAGTGTAGGAGGGTTCCCCTTTCTCCACATCCTCGCCAGCATCTGTCATTTCCTGACTTGTTCATTTTAGCCGTTCTGACTGGTGTGATGTGGTATCTCATTGTGGTTTTGATTTGTATTTCCCTGATGCCCAGTGATGTGGAGCACTTTTTCATGTGTCT
>ML106477.1:0-16298 GCA_003697995.1 Taxidea taxus jeffersonii
AAATCTTAAAAAAAAAAAAGACATCTTTCTGATATACTTAGGGATTCGGGGCACATGTGTGGTGGCATGTGTTCATTTACCATCTTGAGACATTTTAGCAGTGGCCATATAGCACTCACCTGCTCTAAATATGAGCCACTAATACCAGGTACACTTCTTATAGTAAAATACTATAAGATTACTATAATACTGTAAGATTCTACTAGCCTTAAAATGGGCATATGTCTGAGGTGTCTTTAAGATGATGGACACCCCCCTCTTTTTTCAGTGCCTACCAAACAAAGCCTGTTACTTTTTATGATTTTCCAGCTACTGATTTTGAGATGCCTCAACAGACAAACTCTTCTGATTAATGAAATAGGAATTATAAGTTAATAAACATTTTCTTTTTCTCCTATTTTTTAAATAAACATTTTCCAAACCAAATGTAACATCAGCTTTAGGAGCAGGGCTGTCATGAATCATTTCCCCTGTATCTAATCAACTGATAAAATCACATTTCTAGAATTGCAAAGCTGAGAAATGACCCTGGGAGATAGATATCCACAACAACCCTGGGGCCCCCTGGGGCTCCCTCTGAATCATGGAATGTCACCGACAACCAATCACTAAAAGAAAAAATAATTTGGGAGAAGAAATAATTTCCAGGACTTGTTCAAGATAACCTGATTTAAAGGAGACTGTTTTTTCTCTAGTAAACTGAAGAGAGGATATGCCTCCTGTAATAAATGCCAGGTTAATCATGTTTGCTTAGAGAAGTTAAAATTTCTCTTTCCTACACTGAAATATTCACATAAAACTCAAATACCTATCTCGCTCAATTCAAAGCTGTTTCTCGTCAGAGTAATGCGTGGGGAAATTCTTCAATAAAATGTCATTGCCTTGGGGTAAAAAGCAACATAACAAATAGAAGATTGGTTCTTTTAAGGTTCCGCAATAAGAAGAAAATATTTTTTAAATGAGATTCCTGCCTGCAAGTGAAGTTAATGCTGAAATAAAGAAATGAAGCAAGAGAGGCCCATTGGTAGGCTCCCAGCTTCTCTGCCACTGGGATTCCTTAATCCCTGACTGTTCCTCATTTGCTAAATAAGAAAGAGTTAACTCATAAATTAAAGGAATGTTGTTTCAGCTCCACAGAAAGCTTTTAAGAACAGGGTCAATGCAAGGACTAGATTCTTCATTAACTCATTAACAAGACAGGTCACCCGGCCTCAGGGTTCATTTATCAGCAGGAAGACCTCTGGCTGGTAATGGCTAGTTGTTTCCTGCACATCTCAAAATTCAGAACGGAGAAGCAGACTCCATTGTGAGTCGGCTTCCTGACTTGGAAGGAAGGAAAATATTTTCATGATGACTATTCTTTTCTCAGGCTGCTGTTACACTTGGCCCAAAGGCCCAATGGGCAATCGTGGGGCTTCTACTCCCGGAGACGTTCTAATGCTTTCTGTTCCTAGTTAATTATGGTCTAATGATGTAATGTGTAACCTCATTGGGTTTTACTGACAAGGCACTACTTTTTAAATGAATTTTTAATGTAAATGTTAATAGCTGTAAATGAGGCAGGTTTCAGCAGTGACTGCCCTTCTGCCTGCACCACATACCAGCCGCTTCCATTCTCCCTGATGGCTCCTGTTCTTGACTGTGACCTACTGTTCAGAGTCCAAAATGGATTCAAGGCTATCAATAACCCTATGGTTTTGCTATAATGTTCAGAAAGGCTTTCTTTTGTACTGCTGAGCCTGGCATCTACCTTGAGGAGGAAAACTATGAGAGATCATGCAATCGTCACACAGTCAAAAGACTGGCAATGTCTTTTCAAAATAAGCAACTGGCTGGATTAGCAGAAAGCTTAAAGCAAAACTCCAAAGTAAAACCTCTCAGTGGGGGAATTATAAGTTGCACTCCTGTGTATTTGGCACTGCGCTGGCCCTTAAGCCCTGGGAAGGCTTCTGGCCTTACTGCAAACATCAAGTTTCAGCAGGGTAAGAGGGTAAAAAAAACCTGACATCCCCCCTTCGCAGCCCTGAACCAGCGATGCTGACACAGCTCCCATTGCGCCAGGAAAAGGAAAGGCAGCACAGCATTTCTGAGGAGGTAGAGAGGCCGTGTTTTCTTGCCACTTCTCACTTCTGCGGCCATTTCTAAGACTCCTTTTCTGTGCTCGATTCCGGCAGCGTGCTGTCAGTGGAGCGAGTGGGCTGCCGGAGAGAGACTCTGCTCTGGTCCTCAGCCTTTCCGTGCTCCTTGCCCGTGCTCTCTTTCACTTCTAAAACCCTAGTGGCACTTTCTTAATTCCCCACCGACGTATAGAGCATGTTTTCCAAACTAAACACTTCAAATCTGCACCTCCGGTGCCTGAATATCACAGGGAAACACCAAGGATGTTTCCAAATGCTCTCGAGGGGCTTCAGAATCCTGATGGATGACACCAAGTTTACTTTTTACTGTAAGATGGAGAGACCAGTGCTACTTTTCTAATTATTTCATTGGGAAAAATGTCCGATTTATTCCTTAGAAAAACTGCTACTCACGTGCTGGCACTTCTAGTTTCACTGGTCCCCCCGCTCCAGGAAGAACAAGTCAGTAGTACGACAAGCACGTACGAGCACAAAAATCTGCTGTCTCCACTTCACAGCAACTTTGGCGAAAGAAGAGTGTTTTCTTTACCAGCTGACTCATTAACAGAAAGATCATAAACATGTGTTTAATTAGAATGAGAGGGGCAGGTAGTAAGGCCGCACTGCTGACTCATCACTTCCCATCCCCAGTGCACGCCAGAGCCAAACCCAGGGACAGTTCAGACAGACTCACACAGCAGCAAACCCGCCGGCTTGCAGCACACAAAAGCAGGATAGGAATCCTTTCTCTAGGCTCTTACTTGGGAGAAAAAAAAAAAAAACAAAAAACAAAAAACAACAACACTTTGAGGTTAGTGGCTGGGTTGAGTCAGGAATCCTTATCCTGCATTTGCAAGAACGCTTAGCTCAGTAATTCTCAATCTTGGGCGATTTTGTCCCCAGGAACATTTGGCAACAACTGGAGGCATTTCTGGTTGTCCCAACTTGGAGAAAAAAGATGTACGATGGGCACCCAGTGGACAGAACCTGGGGACGCTGCTGAACATCCTGTAATGCACAGGACAGCTCCCCCACAAGATGGCACGATCCCGGCCAAATGTCCGGGGTGCAGGCCTTGAGGAGTTCCGCCCTTGGTGAACCGGCACCCTGCGTCCAAGGGCAGCAACCCTACAGAGCGGCTAAAATGGGCGCCACAACCTCCTCGATTTAGCACTCTGAGCTCCTTGGAAGAAAAGCAGATTTAAGGTCAGATTCAACAGTGAACAGGCTCCCTGAGCACCAAGTTCTAGTTGCCCTTGGGGAAGACAGAGACGAGCCGCCTGGTTCTTGGGAAAATGGAAGAAAAAAAATCTCTGGGCTAAATGTAAAGATTCTATTGCACGACACTAAGCATTTCTAAATAGCATCAGCAAAAACCCTTCCACATTTCAGCTGGTTAGAGAACAAAATGCTGGCGGCATGCGACAGCCAGGTTTCTGGGCACACGCACGCTCTTCTCTCTGGTCTCATGGCAGTCCCTTGGTTGAGGAATCCACCTGTGAGCAGCCCTCCAGGGGCCTGGGAAGAGCCTGGCTAGGACTCCCTCACATTAACGTGCCGACTCCATTTTTCTCCAGCAAAAAAGTTGCTGGTCTATACCACTGTGATGAGAAACAATCGCTAATGGAACTGTTCCAAGATGGGAAGGAATTTGAGAGAAAATATATGTCCATGACAAAATAGCGGGGGCAATTCCCACAGTCCTAAGGGAAGCATGAGGCCCCAGAGCATGAGAGGGAAGCCTGGGAGGGATTTCATGACCTTATCACTAACCCAACTATTTTAAAAGCTTCTAAATAGAAACCAAGCACGGGATGCCTGGGTAGCTCAGTCGGTTAAGCATCTGCCTTTGGCTCAGGTCGTGATCCCAGGGTCCTGGGATCCAGTTCAGCATCAGGCTCCCTGCTCAGCGGGGAGCCTGCTTATCCCTCTGCCTGCCACCTCCCCTCCTTGTGCTCCCTCTCTCTCTCTCACTGTGACAAATAAATAAATAAAATCTTAACAAAACAAAACACACAAACAAAAAAACAAGCACTAAGCTTTGGAATTACCTTAGCTAGTAAACTAAGTAGAAAGAACCCTCAAATGTGGCTTGATGAGCTAAAAATGATCAACCTCCTAATACTGACGAACCCTACTCTTTCCTGCCATCCCACTGTACATCAATTAATGCAAGATCAGCTCTTGCAAGGTTGATCTCCTAAGGAGCCAAAGGAAAGGGAATAATTCAGCAGATGACTGGATAGCTGAGCAGACTAGGTAATGAGCATGCGATTTTTATGCAGAATTGTAAAAAGGCATTTGTTTAATTATGAGAATATTTTAAGAATCCCTGTAAGAAAGTTTCTCCCTTATCTCCAAATTAAACCAGCATGGGTGATTTTAGAGCTCTTATTAGGTGGAATTATGGTAAGATAATGGGCTTTAATAAACCACAGTTACTTAAAACCCAATGGATCAATTGCTTGGCTGCTAGAGGCAACTAACTAACCTCTAGAAGCCGTGCACAGACTCTGAACCCAATGGGAAGCTTGCCCTGTCAGCACACATGAAGCTTTGGGGGCCTATACATATTTCTTTTATTGCTACATATAAACATAAAAAGGAATCAGGGTAATGACTACACAACAATATGAATGTACTAAGTATCACTGAACATATGCTTTAAATTAATTTTATGTTTTGTGAATTGCACCTCAGTAAGAAAACAAAGGAATCAGGAGTTGAATCAGTTTAAGTGCTTCAGAAAACAAGTCACCAGGGCATCTGGGCAGCTCAGTCAGTTCATGTCTGCCTTTGGTTCAGTCTGCCTTTGGCTCAGGTCATGATCTCAGGGTTCTAGGACTGAGCCCCCATGAGGCTCCCTGCTCAGCAGGGGGTCTGCTTCTCCCTCTTCTGTCTCCTTCCCCCCGCTCATGCTCCTGCTTTCTCTCTCTCTCAAATAAATAAATAAATAAATAAATATAATCTTTTAAAAAACCTTGTTAAGAAGAAAAAAAAAGAAAACAAAATCATGACAAGTAGGCCCATTCGACAAGTACCTAAAACATAATGGTACAATTCATGACCAAACAACTCTATTATAAAAGCTCATGTTCAGATGTTTTATAGAAGTGCATTCACAGGGCCCCTGGGTGGCTCAGTCCATTAAGTGTCTCCCTTTGGCTGAGGTCATGATCCCAGGGTCCCAGGAGCCCTGCTCAGTAGGGAGTATGCTTCTCCCTCTGCCTCCTCTCGCACTGCTCATGCTCTTTCTCTCAAATAAACAAAATTAAAAGAAAAAGAAGGTGTATTCATGTAAGAAAGAAAAAAAAAAAAAGGAAAGCTGATAGGCTACTAAAAATTTTTTTTAGAATGAGAATAATAATCTTTAAGAACAACATAGAAGCGATACCTTTTAGGAAAAATTTCCCCAGAACATGTGAGAGAATGTGGTTAACAGGAGTTGAAGATCATTTGTTCTCCTGTCATGATAGGTTTGAGGTATGCCAACGCGGAAGTTGGAATATAAGGAATATAACTGAGTAAACCTTAAGATCTTGAGAAATGTTGATTTTTCTTCTTTAAAGATTAGAATCTCAAGCAGACTCTGCGCCAAGGGCAGAGCTTGATGTGGGGCTCAATCTAACGATCCTGAAATCAAGAGTTAGATGCTTAACCGACTAAGCTACTCCCGAGTGCCCCAAGAAATGCTGATCTTTCTAAGACCTGTGTTAATTTGGTCCTAAGTTAGTCCTAGCTGCCACAAAGCCTGCCTGGTCTCGGGATAGTATCTGTATTTTCAGGCTGCACTAGGGAATAATCAAGGTCTTCTTTAGATGAAGTCTGGAAGCTTCCAGATTTCTAATGAAGGAGAAATCTGCATGTTCATTAAGAGAAAAATAAAAGAGGGACACCCGGGTGGCTCAGTCAGTTGAATCTGCTTTTGGCTTGGGTCATTATCCCAGGGTCCTGGGATCAAGTTCTGCATCCGGCTCCTCACTCAGCAGGGAGCCTGTGTCTCCCTCTCCTGGCTCCCCTGCCCCTGTTCTCTCTCTCCCTCTGTCAAATGAATAAGTAAAATCCTAAAAAAAAAAAAAAAAGAGAAAATGAAAGAGCTGGATGGTAGTGCGAACAGCATGAAGTGATGGTTCAAATGTAAATGTTTAGTGTTTAATTACACTGCCCATGAGGACGCTCCTCACTTACACTCTGCAGGACACAGAGCATGCTTACTCATCTAGTGTGAACAGAAAGGAGGTGAGACTATGTCCTAGATTCCCACATAAAAGCTCCTGGTGAAATGGAAATGAAATAGCCCAAGGGCCAGGAATGTTAATTTGCCGAAGTTCTTCGGGAAGAATTGCTCTACTGCACATAGTGCCAGAAGGACAGACAGAGTGAAAGAAGTGAGAATAAACTACTAAGTTTCTACATATTCTACACCGAGCATACTCGGATTTTCCAAAATAGCTCTAAAAACTTTTACTCAGAAAACAAAGCAAAACAAAACTCAACACCTCCTGCAAAAAAGATTAGTATGCCGTCCAAACTCTGGAAATAACCGTGCTCCATTCCTCTCCTCTGAGGTGGTATTTTGCTGCCTAATAAAGATTTGGAAATATAGTCAGTCATCAGGACTTCCCTGCCCCACCCCGAAAAGTGATTTTGCTTTCCTTGGGAAAAGGCGGACGTTCTCATCTTTCCTCCCCATAGAACAGCAAGTGGGCTAGTAGTTGATGCCACAATATACTCTAGGAGCCTAAGCTCAGGAACTACAGTCAGTGTTCCTTTTTTTTTTTTTTAAAAGATTTTATTTATTTATTTGACAGACAGAGATCACAAGTAGGCAGAGAGGCAGGTAGAGAGAGGCGGGGGGGAAGCAGGCTCCCCGATGAGCAGAGAGCCTGATGTGGGGCTCTATCCCAGGACCCTCGGATCATGACCTGAGCTGAAGGCAGAGGCTTTAACCCACTGAGCCACCCAGATGCGCCCCCTCCCTTTTTAAGACTATTTTTTTATTTGACAGAGAGAGAGCATGAGCAGTGGGAGTGGCAGGCAGAGGGAGAGGGAGAAGCAGGCTCCCTGCTGAGCAGAGAGCCTGATGCAGGGCTGGATCCCAGGACCCTGAGATCATGACCCAAGACAAAGGCACATGCTTAACCCACTGAGCCACTCAGGCACCCAGTGTTCCTTTATTAGTATCAAGAAAACAGTGACCTAAAGTACCCCCCAAAACTGAGAAACAGAGCAATAAAAATATTCAATTTGAAGGGAAAAATAGTAATTTTATGGTGGAAAAACCTGGCAGACTCTACCTTAAACAAATGATCAAGGTTAACATCACCACTAATAACGTCGGTATTGCGTGCCAAGTGAGGAACACGCCATCTCTCTGGCAGTCCTCACAAACACCCAAAACCAGTCCTACCATGAGCTACCGCAGGGCTAACTCAAACGGAGGGACATTTAGAAAACACCTGACCGGTACTCATCAAAACTGTCCAAGTCATGAAAAAATCAAGACTGAGAAACTGCCAGATTCGAGGGGACTATGGCGAACTGACAACTAATTGCAAGGTAGAATCTGACCGGGGAGCCTGGGTGTCTCAGTGGGTTAAGCCTCTGCCTTTGGCTCGGGTCATAATCTCAGGGTTCTGGGATGGAGTCCTGCATCGAGCTCTCTGCTTAGCGGGGATCCTGCTTCCTCCCCTCTCTCTGCCTGCCTCTCTGCCTACTTGTGATCTCTCTCTCTCTCTCTCAAATAAACATATAAATAAATAATCTTTAAAAAAAAAAGGTAGAATCCGAGCTTGGATCCTGAACACAGAAAGGACATTAGTAAGGAAACTGGTGAAATGTAAATATCAAGTCTGCATTTTAGTGAACAGCGTTGTAGCAATGTTAATTTCTTCATTTTGATAAATGTACCAGGGTTACAGAAGATGTTTTAACGAGGAAGTTGGATGAAGAGCTCATGCAACTCTTTGTACTATCTTTACAACTCTTCAGTAAATTCAAAATTATTTCAAAATAAATTAAAAAATAATAACAAAAATAAATGAATTTAAGCCCAAAGCCTAAATTGTCTTGGCGTCTGCATTGATGGTCATTGTCTTGAATGGGAAAGAAATGCTGATTTAGCATGAGAAACTGGAATACCCCAGTAAACTGTGTTTCTTTTTGGTTTACCTTAAACCAAACTAATGAGGAAGTAATTTATTGCAAGCTCTTTTTTTGATGGAGACATGTTTGCGCATCATAAAATGCACTCTATTTTAAAGTGCACACTTCAGTGGTTATTAGTATAGTCACAAACTTGTATAACCATCACTAGAACATTTCCATTGGGCTTCCTCTTGCCAACCCCCACCCTCGTAACCATTAGCAGCCAGCTGCCCCTATTCCTTACCTTCTCGGCCCCTGACAACGATTAATCTACTTTCTCTGTATGGATTTGCTTATTCTGGATACTCCACGTAAATGGAATCATAATATATGTGGCCTTCTGGCTTCTTTCACTGAGCATAAGGTTTCCGAGGTTAACCTATGTTGTAGCATGAAATCAGTACTTCATTTTTGGTGGCCAAATGATATTCTATCATATGGATTTTATACCACATTTTATTTTTCCATTCACCAGCTGATAGACATCTGGACTGCTTCTATCCTTGGGCTAATGCTACTAATGTACATTGTTTGTGTGGATAAGAGATATCCACTTGTCCCAGTACTGTCCGTTGAAAAGATGACACTATACCATCTCCATTTAATTGTCTCAGCATCATGGTCAAAAGTTAACTGACCATGGCACTTGGGTGGCTTAGCTGGTTAAGTGTCTGCCTTCAGCTGGGATCAAGCCCCACGTTGGGCTCTCTGCTCAGTGGGGAGCCTGCCTCTCCCTCTGCTTGTATTCTTTCTGTAAAATAAGTAAAACCTTAAAAAAATTAACTGACCACAGGGGTGCCTGGGTGACTCAGTCAGTTGAGCATCAGGTCTTAGTTTTGGCTCAGGTTATGATCTCAGGGTTGTGAGATCAAGCCCTGCACCAGGCTCCATACTCAGCAGGGAGTCTGCTTTGATTCTTTCTCCTTCTCCCTTTGTTCCACCCCCACTCACATAAATCATCTTAAAAATTTCAGAAAAAATTAACTGACCATAAATGTGAGGGTGTGTACATATTGCAGCCCCCCCTTATCCATGGAGGGTGCCTGTAGGCAAGGATAGTCTAGAACCCTAAAAATATTATAATAACTAATAACAGTCATATGAGTGTGGTGTCTCTCAAAATACCTTATTGTACTGTATTTCTTTACTGTTCTCATGATGATGTAGATGATACAATGCCTACGTGATGGGAGGGAGTGAGGTGAATGATCCAGGCATCATGACACGGCACTAGACTACCACTGGCCTTCTGACCGCACATCAGGAGGCTCATCTACTTCTAGACCATGACTGACCACAGGAAATCAAAACCCTGGAAAGTGAAACCATGAATAAGGAGGCACTACCATATTTCTGAACTCTCAATTCAACTTCACTGCTCTGTGTTTTTTTATGCTGTACCACACTGTCCTCATTATTGTAGCTTTGTAGTAAGTTCTGAAGTCTGAAAATGTGAATCCTCTGACTTTGTTCTTCTTTTTCAAAACTGTTTTGGCTATTCTGAGTCCCTTAAGTTTCCATACGATTTTTTTTTTTAAAGATCTTATTTATTTGTCAGAAAGAGAGAGACAGAGAGAGAGAGAGCACACAAATAGGAGGACTGGCAGGCAAAAGGAGAAGCAGGCTCCCCCTGAGCAAGGAGCCGGATGTGGGACCCAATCCCAAGACCCTGGGACCATGGCCTCAGCCAAAGGCAGAAACTTAAATGACTGAACCACCCACGTGTCCTTAATTTTATTTTTAAAGAATGTACATATAGGGGCGCCTGGGTGGCTTGGTGGGTTAAAGCCTCTGCCTTCAGCTCAGGTCATGATCCTAGAGTCCTGGGATCGAGCCCCACATCAGGCTCCCTGCTTACTGGGGAGCTGCGTCCCTTCCTCTCTCTCTCTGCCTGCCTCTCTGCCTACTTGTGATCTCTGTCTGTCAAATAAATAAATAAGATCTTAAAAAAAAAAAAAAAGAATGTATGTATATAATCTCTATACCCAACATGGGGCTCAAACTCACAACCCTGAGGTCAACAGTCACATGTTTCCAACTGCAGCAGCTAGGCGCCTCTCTGTATGATTTTAGAATTAGCTTATCAATTTCTACAAATAAACCAGCTGGGATTCTGAAAGGAACTGCACTAAATCTGTACATCAATTTTGGGAGTACTGCCATTTACCCACATTAAGTTCCAAACCATGAACATGGATGTCTTTCCATTAATTTAGATT
Source organism: Taxidea taxus jeffersonii (assembly GCA_003697995.1). Lineage (NCBI taxonomy): Eukaryota > Metazoa > Chordata > Mammalia > Carnivora > Mustelidae > Taxidea > Taxidea taxus. The sequence continues at coordinate 10,484 of ML106477.1, forward strand.
TCTAATCTCTTTTGCAGTATGCTAGAGATTTCAATGTACACGTCTTAAAGATCTTCTATTGAATTTATTCCCGAGTATATCATTCTTAATGCTTTTAAAGTAGAATTATCTTAATTTCATCTTTGGATTATTCATTACTTTATAAAAATACAACTGATTTTTGTATAATCGATGGGGAGAACAAAGGCGAAAGAAATGTAGAAAAAAATTCAGTTTCCTTACAACTTCCAGCCCACTGACAAGTTCTTGAGACAGGCAGGGTGACCTTCCTCCAGAAGCTTAACTGTCTCAATGTTAATACTTTGCTGGAGGTGAAGGCCACCTTAGCTTGACATTAGCCCAACCTCCAGGATGCTGTAAGTCTTCTTTAACATCTAAAAATCCCTTTGGAAACTTCCTTTATCTCTCTTCCCCACCTCAAGATATATGTTAGCAATCATCCTTCAAACATATGGCCCAGTGATATCCATCTGAAAGGTCTCATGAACCAATCCTAACAGCAGCTAGCTCTTCCTCAAGATCCTGAAAGTCTTGCCTCCAAATTCCTTAGAGACACATGATCTCCCTAACTCCCTCGCAACTTAAAAGTATATGATCAGTCACTCCTCAAAATCCCAGCACAGCTCTTTCTGCCCACAGGTCCTGTCCTTGTGTTTTAATAAAACCACTTTTTGTACTGAAAACATCTCAAGAATCCTTTCTTGACAGTTTGCTACTGGACCCCAACATTCCGCATCATAACAATCTTGTATCCTGCCCTACTGAACTTACTAATTCTCAGTTTTTTTTCAGAGGATTGCTCAGACATTTCTATATGTAAGAGCATGTCATCTGTGAACATAGTTTAATATCTCCCTTTCCAATTTTGGTGACTGTTATTTCGTTTTCTTATGTAATTGCTATGACTAAAACTTTTAGCACAATGCTGAATAGAAAGGCATGAGGGGACATCCTTGCCTTGTTCCTATCTTGGGAAAGCATTCCGTGTTTCATGATTAAGTAAGATGCTAGTTGTGAGTTGGTTTTTCATAAACTGACTTTTATCAGTTTGAGGAAGTTCTCTTCTATTCCTAGCATGCTGAGTGTACTTTTTTTTTTTTAACAACTGTATAATATTCGACTTCCAGTGTATGGATGTGGTATAATGAGAAATAAATTTGGTCTTTGTCCTCAGTTCCTGGCCAGAGCTCTTAAAAACCTCAGAATTTCCTGCTCATAGGAGTCTTTTGTTCTTCATACTAAAAGCCCCTTTTGATCACACAGGGAGTTTAATGCTAACGGAGTGACTTAAGGTGGAGCCCCTAGACGGAGCCTCAGGATGGAGGTGGGCACCAGAAAGACCAAATGACTACAGTGTTCAAACTTTTAGTCCAACCACTGGCTGCAGAAAAGGGGGAATGGGAGCTGAGATTAGGCTCCATAAAAACCCAAAAGTGTGATGTGATGCACTTCTAGGTTAGTAAACACATCCAGGTGCTGGGAGGGTGGGGTTCCTGGAGATAACCTGAAAGCTCTGTACGCACACTCCCTAACACCTACGCCTATCTTCCATCTGGCTGTTCTGGACTTGTATCCTTTATGAGAAACTGGTAAACTTACATGAAGTGCCTTCCTGAGTTCTGTAAGCCATTCTAGTTGATGATAAAATCTTAAGAGGTGACTGTGATTGTTAATTTACAACTGGTCAAAAGTAGGAATGGCCCAGGACTTGTGACTAGTGTCTCAAGTGGGGAGTATAAGTAGTCTTACAGAGCTAAGCCCTTGTAGATTTAGTGGGTATATGCCAACTCCAAGTAGTTAGTATCAGAACTGAATTGTTGAACCTACACCTGATGACTGGAGAATCAGAGAAATGGCTATTCATATTGGAAAACCCTCCAGAAAAAAATGGACATTTTGTTTATTCATTCTTCAGTGGACAGACATTGGGCTGTTTCTAGTTTTTGACTACTGTGAATAATGTTGTTATGAACATTTGTGTAGAAGTTTTTGTGTGGACATATGTTTTCATTTTTCTTAGGTATATACCTAGCAGTAGAATTTTTGGATCATATGGAAAATCTGTGTTTATCTATTTGAGGAACTGCTAAATTTTTTCTAAAGCAGTTACACCATTTTACACCCTACCAGCAATTTTTCTATATCCTCATCAACATTTGCCATTTCCATCTTTTTCTTATTTTTTTAGATTTTATTTATTTGACAGAGAGAGAGAGAGAGAGATCACAAGTAGGCAGAGAGGCAGGCAGAGACAGAGAGGGAAGCAGGCTCCCTGCTAAGCAGAGAGCCTGATGCGGGGCTCGATCCCAGGACCCTGAGATCATGACCTGAGCCAAAGGCACAGGCTTAACCCACTGAGCCACCCAGGCGCCACTTTTTAGATTTTTTTAAGTAGGCTCCACGCCCAGCATGGAGCCCAGCGTGGTGCCCTGAACCACGACATGGAGATCAAGAGAAGGGTGCTTAACCAAGTGAGCTACCCAGGTGTCCCACCATCTTTTTGATTATAACCATTTTAGTGGGTGTAAAGCGGTACCTCATTGTGGTTTGATTTGCATTTCCCTAATGAGTAATTATTTACTGCAATCTCCTTTTAATTACATATTATTTAAAATCATTGCGGACATCTAATTGGATACAATCTAAGTAAGGATAGCTTTAAATCACATTGAAATTCTAGCCAGAAACCGCAAAAACACATCAGCATAAGATTATTCACTTCAGGACTCTTTATAATAGCCAAAGATTAGAAACAACCCACATGTTTACCAAAGAAAGCTAACTGAATCAACTCTGGTACACTTACACAATGAAATAGTTTGTATGTTAAAAGAAATGAATGCAGAAACTCGAAGTATTACTATCAAGTGATCTGCAGAATATATTACTAAGTAGAAAAAAGCAAAGCAGAGAAAACTATATAGAGTATACCAGTGTTTATCTAAGGGGAGATAAATGTAACTGTTTTTAATGGAAGGATAAACAAATGAACCTAATATGCACCTAGTTGGTGGCATTACTGTAAAAAGAAAAAGTATTCCAAGAGACCTTAGAATTTGACTCTGTATTTCTAGTGAAATATACTCTGAGGACAAAAAACTGCAAAAACAAAACAACCCAACTCAATCCATTTGTACTAATCATACTCGGTGATGGTAGTGTTGGTACTGTCATTCTGAGACTTTCACTGCATATTGGAATAAAGCAAATGGGTTTTATGTGGTATTCTATCATCCCTCTTGTTTGATCTCAGTTTAAGAAGGCAGAAGTATCAGATGTAAGATAACTCAGGAGTCCTAAATTTGAGGAACCAACACACTGTTTTCTGGAATTGCTGAATCACAATACTGTGCATTTGAAACTAACATAACACTCTACATTAATTATACCAGAATAAAAAGAGAAAGACCTAAATTTGACTTGGAAGTAGCAGCATTGTTAGAGTAGGGAAATAAAAACAAAATTCTTTGCTTTGTGTATTGAAAAGTCCTTGTGTCAATGACCTCCTTCCTCAGTAGCAACCAGCAACTCCTTATCCCTAGTGTGTTAAAATAACATTTCCCACTAAAAGGCCCCGGGACTCCTACGCTAGTAGCAGATACCAGGTCTGGGTCAGGACATGTACGAAGTGGGCCTGGGATATTCTGACATACCAGATAACATGGAAGCGAGGGTCACTATCAACAGGACTTATGAACTTACCTGAAGATGTACTTACTGACCAAATGAAACAACCTGAGGATCAGTAATAAGGACTGCAATGGACTGAACCAGCATCAAATGTTTAACTTCCTGAGTTCAAAATAAGAAACACTACTTGGCTACTACCGAAGCATGTGAGTGAACCAACTCATTTCGAAAATAGGTAAATAAAAGCAAAGAATCAAGCATCTATCTTGTCTTTCCTACATGAATTGGGAACCAAACAGAGGTTTATACTTATGGAACTACTACAGCTAATAAATGAAGAAGGGATGACAGAATTAGACTGTCCATGCTACAGAATGAATGTTTGTGTCTCCCCCAAATTCACGCCCAAATCTAATCACAATGTTATGGTATCTGGAAGTGGGGCCTTTGGGTGGTGTATAGGATATGAGGGTGGAATCCTCATAAATAGGATTAGTATGCTAAAAAAAGAAATCCTAGAAAAATGCCTAGACCTAGCCCCTTCTGCCATGTAAGGACAGTGAAAGGCCAAGGACCAGGAAGCAGGGTCTTACCAGACATCCATCCTCATCCTGAGCTTTCCAGCCCCCAGAACTATGAGAAATAAATCTCTGTTATTTATAAACCACCCAGTCTCTAGTAATCTATTACTTCAGCTTGAAAAGACTAAGATAGTCACCATTTTGTACCACAGATGGACCTAGGATCAATAGCTATGAAGAGGGATGCCTGGGTGGCTCAGTTGGTTAAGCGGCTGCCTTCGGCTCAGGTCACGATCCCAGTGCCTTGGGATTGAGTCCCACATCGGGCTCCGTGCTCAGCGGGGAGCCTGCTTCTCCCTCTGCCTCTGCCTGCCACTCTGTCTGCCTGTGCTCGCTCCTGTGCTCTCTATCTGACAAATAAATAAATAAAATCTTAAAAAAAAAAATAGCTACGAAGATCACAAAAAGAGAAAACTAGGAATTAAGGTTCCTATATAGCACTTGGATAGTTTTTTTTTTTTTTTAAAGATTTTATTTATTTATTTGACAGAGATCACAAGTAGGCAGAGAGGCAGGCACAGAGAGAGAGAGAGGAGGAAGCAGGCTCCCCGATGAGCTGAGAGGCCCGAAGTGGGCCTCGATCCCAGGGTCCTGGACCCGGGACCCTGGGATCAAGACCTGAGCTGAAGGCAGAGGCTCAACCCACTGAGCCACCCAGGCGCCCCTTGGATACAGTTTTGAAAATAAAAATTATATATATATAATTGGAACCTAATCAAATCTTTAGATATACGTATCAACTTATAGGAAACAGAGAGGCCAAAGGACCATGGTAAACTCTATTATGGGGATGTAACCAGCAAATTCTAGGATGTGGGAAACTCTACAGGACAAACAACCTAGTTTCTTCATCAAATACATTTCAAATATAAATAAAGGAGATGGAGCGGAAATTTTAAGATTAAAAGGAACCGGATGCCTGGGTGGCTCAGTGGGTTAAGCCTCTGCTTTTGGCTCAGGTCATGATCTCAGGGTCCTGGGATCGAGCCCCACCATCAGGCTCTCTGCTCAGCAGGGAGCCTGCTCCCCCTGCCCCCCACCTGCCTCTCTGTCTACTTGTGATCTCTCTCTGTCAAATAAATAAATAAAGTCTTAAAGAAAAAAAAGATATACCAACCAACTGCCAAGTCTGGGCCTTACTGAATACTGATTCAAAGAAACTACAGAAAAATCACCAAATCCAAGATGTATCAGACAATTAAACAATGACTAGATATTTGGCAGTATTATAAAAACAATGTTTTTTCAAGCGTGATATGGTAACTGTGGTTATGTTTATAAAGAAGGTATACACACTAAAATATTTATAGGTAAATATTTTTCTTTTAGAGATAAGTATTAAAATATTTATAAGTAAAATTATACCCTGGGGGGCGCCTGGGTGGCTCAGTGGGTTGAAGCCTCTGCCTTCGGCTCAGGTCATGATCTCAGCGTCCTGGGATCGAGCCCCGCATCGGGCTCTCTGCTCGGCAGGGAGCCTGCTTCCTCCTCTCTCTCTGCCTGCTTCTCTGCCTACTTGCGATCTTTGTCTGTCAAATAAATAAATAAATAAATCTTAAAAAAAAAATTATACCCTGGGATTTGGTTCAAAATAATATGGTGGA
>ML106477.1:21298-73649 GCA_003697995.1 Taxidea taxus jeffersonii
CAGGGTCCTGGGATTGAACCCCACATCCGGCCTTCTGCTCAGCGGGGAGCCTTCTTCTCCTTCTCCCCCAGCTTGTGATATCTCTGTCAAGTAAATAAATAAAATCTTAAAAAATAAATAAATACAAATTAGCTACCTAAACGCGAGGGGGTATTCTGGATTGGATCTTGGAACAGCAAAAGGTCACTCGGGGGAAAACTGGAATAAAGTCCAGAGTTCGGTTAATAGTTCTATCTCACTGTCAATCTCTTAATTTTAGCAAATGTTCCTGGTCATGTAAGATGTTAACTTTAGGAGAAGGTGGGTGAAAAGTATATGGGAACTCTGCTCATTTTAACAACTTTTCTGAAATAACAATCTATTCAGATTATTCAATAAAAAAATAATTCTAAAATAACTTTTTTTTTTCAAAGTAAGCTCTATGCCCAATGTGGGGCTTGAACTCACGACCCTGAGATCAAGAGTCTCATGTTCTACCAAATCAGCCAGCCAGGTGCTCCAAAAATAACTTATTTTTATAAAAAAGAACAAAGAGTAAAAATTAAGTAAAATAAATATTTTATATACCATATTGAAAATACAATTACATTTGTAATTAAATATAATTTTTTAAGAAATGAGGTTAATTTATTAAATCTTAATTCTTAAATAGTTGTCTAATACTGTTTTACAAAATGGGAAGTAAGCCACCCCTCTGCTCAGTGTGATGATCTCCAGGAAAAGCATCTATGCAACTGAGTTGCAAGCTAAATAACCTGCTTTTCCCAGATAAACTACGGTTATTGATACTTGGGCATTTGGGAGACATTTTCTCATTTCTGAAAAATGAACAAAGTCTGTCACTTCAAGGAGAACAACGCCGGTAGCTAATGATAAATTTTGAGATTTTGAATTTTGGAAAACTTCAATCTATCACTGTGAGCTGGACAGCTCCAAAGTCATTAAAGACTTTCTGATGAGATTGGCGGTATATTAACGAATGTGGCTTGTTAATGAAATTAGCCAATATTAAATCTATATAGCCCAGTAAGCTAGTATTTTCCAAATGACTAATGCATGGTGTTATAAATCATGTATATTGATAAAAAAAAATTCATTCAAAGTACAAGTGCTAAAGACTTTGATGTAATAGTACAAAAACTTTATGATGCGGTCCCAGATCCCATTTTGCACCAAACTTTAAGAAACTATCAGCATTAGGGACACCTGGGTGGCACAGTTGGTTAGGAGTCCGACTCTTGGTTTTGGCTCAGGTTGTGATCTCAGGGTCGTGAGATCGAGCCCTGCACTGAGCTCCACACTTAATGTGGGTAGGCTTGAGATTCTCTCTCCCTCTGCCCCTACCCCAACCCCTGCATATGCTCTCTCAAACAAATAAATCAACCTTAGAAAGAAAGAAAGAACGAACTTCCATTCATATTTTGGCATAGTATCAGAGTGATGTCCAAAATTATGCAACTACTAGAATACTCCTTCCTCTGCAACTACGTAAATGTGTGAAGCTAGATTTTTTTCATATAATTCAATCAAAATAATGTATCAAAATAGAATGAATAGAGAAGCCGGTCATAGATTCAGCTATCTTAAGCTTGACACTACAAAGATAAAATCACAATATGGCAGCCCCTCTTAACCAGTTTTGCTTTCCATGGTTTCGTTACCCGCAGCCAATCACAGTCCAGCAGCAGATTACCCTCCCCCTGCCCCACAGCGAGACCACCGGCAGCCTGACACCACATCACAACGCCTACATCATTCCACTCACTTCCTCTCATTGCACAGGCATTTCATCATCTCACATCATCACAGGAAGAAGGGAGGAACAGTACAATAAGATATTCTGGGAGAGAAACCACATTCACACAACTTTTACTACAATGTATTATAGTAATTGTTCTATTACTAGTTATTGTTGTTAATCTCTTACTGTGTCTAATTAATAAACTAAACTTTATCACAGGTATGTATGTATAGGACAAAACACAGTATGCAGAAGGTTTGGTACCATTATCTGGGGCTTCAGGTACCACTGGGTGTCTTGGAATGTAACCTCCACAGATAAATGGGATTACTGTACTACTCTCCCCACTAATTTTTCTGGGTGAAAATATAGTTATTTACGTTATGTTAACCTGTAATAGGTTTATTATTATTATATCAAAAAGAATTAATAAGTATTTTAAACTGCTCTCAGTTTTAGACCCTACATCACTTGTTTTGACTCTTATTGCAGGTAAGTGAAAGAGTCTGTTTAATTTCTAGATTTCATCTTGCAATAATTATATCTTTGTTAACTAAAAAAAAAAAGTTCCCAGTTTTAATTTCTTACGCTATAAATGACAGTTATGACCCACTCAATAATTGTACAGAGTTGCAAAGAGGTAACAAAATGTTTAAGAATAGTTGATGTAGGGTCATGTGCACACAAGCTTCATTTCTGCAACAGGGGCAAAAAAGGTCAGATTCTTACTAACAGAATAATTCACACCATTGGCTCCAAAATTGGCCGTGAAGTGGATTAAGTTCTGACTTTAGTTAGTTTGTGCCCTGATTTTTTTTACTCTTAGACAGAGAGAGAGAGAGAGAGAAAAGAAGACAAAACCACAAAATCACTGAAACCTCACGCCCCGGGTTTGGCAAACCATTAAGCCAATCCTCCAAGACTCCTGCCTCCCAGACGATCGCCACCTCCACCCAGCACTAATGCAGGCTCTCACTTTCTGTCTGATTTTCCCATCCATAAGAGCCCAAAACAAATTTGGAGACATAGTCAGGACCATGAAAAATAACTGGTTTTGGGGGCACCTGGCTGGCTCATGCGACTCTTAATCTTGAGGTCCCGAGTTCAAGCCCCACATTGGGCATGGAGCCTACTTAAACACAAAAACAAAACACCTGGTTTGAATTCAGAACAAAAGGATAACTAACCACCTCTGGCCCCAAACGGATGTGCTTTGCTGTCCACTGGACCAAAGGCAGTTTCTCTGAGTGCCAGTGTTTCATAAGTACCACCTAAGTTTTCCTCGTTTTGTTTATTGTGCTAGCAGACCAAACCTCACATTTGCATTGCTAATGACTACTCTCCAAAGAAAACTGAGAACAATCTCCTGAGAGAAAACTAGTTTCTACTTGGCTAAATCTTGTATACTTTCTACCTTTTCAAACGTTCATCTCCCAACACAGCTTGGAATACCTGTTTTGTGACTTACCCACACATGCCTTCTTATCACATCAGATAAAGGATGGCTTCTGGAAGGATGTCATTCCAGAAACTAAACACACAGGTCCCTATACCACAATACAGCTTTATTTCACAGACTTGGGGACCGTGGGGTAGAAGGCAGGGAAGAGCTAGAGGCCTCTCCAAAGAGAATAATGCATGTCATCAGTCTCAACCCCTGACTGGGTGTTGAGTCAGACAGCTGGGTGGTGAATAAAAGCTCCTTGGAGCCAAAGCGGTGGGACAAATTCTAAATCCTCGCCATTAGATGAGTAAGAGAAGCCCGGGGGAAAACAGAGCTAACAAAATTCCTATGGTACTGGCAGATAAAGAAAATAGAAATAATTTTTTTTTTAAGATCAATTTACACATACAGAATCGTATCCACCTACTAATTCTACCAGAAACGTGAGCAAATTAGGTTATGTGTAAGTGGGGCCCATGTAATTCTTATCAGTTACCAAGGTGTCACCAAGGCCTCAAGGCTACTGGATTATCCTGTCTATTAAGGTTTAAGTGAAATTGGTTTGATCTATCATCTTGTATCTAGGGAAAACATGCATCCTCCCACTCTCTTCTGGATATTCTTAGGAACTTTCATTTATTAGTTGCTTCTCTCTTCTTTTGGTTGTGTGGACTTCATAACCTGCACTGTCACTCATCTTTAGCACACCCTGTCCATAAACATAGCATTCTATCTGCTGGGGCCCCATGATGGATACCAACTCAGATTCTGCCACCAATGCAAAGCTGCAGGCCATTTCAAACCTTTATAGAAGGTTTCAGGAAGGGGAGGTACTAGGAGAGTCTGAGTGTGGAGGAGGGGTGTGAAATCTCAACACAGCACAGTAAATGACTTTTGTAATAGATAATTAGCCATCTTTCTTTTCTGGAGTCTGTGGGAACTTCTCACCAGCTATCTGTTCCCCTGAAGGCCCTGAATGGTCAAGAACTCTCTGAAGTTTTATGTTGAATTTATGTATGTGCATATATGTAATTTTTCTAGGAGGCAGGTCCATAATTTTCATCTGATTTTCAAAGGCCTTGAGAACCAAGAAAGGTTAAGACCTACTTTATATTTAGATGAACATCAAAGCACACTCTAATAACAAGATGAAATCACTCTTTCTCTCTCTCTCTCCACCAGATAATCTAATCAGTAACAGGGAAGAGGGATATGCAAAGTAAAATTATAAGACATACCATTTCACACCTGTGAGACTGGCAACACTGAGTCTGCCAAGGACTGGAGAAACAGGAACTCTCACTTGCTGCTAGACTGAGTAACCACTTTGAAAAACAAACTGCAGGGACGCCGGGGCGGCTCAGTCGGTTAAGCTTCTGCCATTGGCTCAGGTTGTGTCCTACATCCAGCTCCTTGCTCAGTGGGGAGCTTGCTTCTCCCTCTGCCTGCTGCTCCCCCTGCTTCTACTTGCTCTCTCTTTCTCTGACAAATAAATAAATAATATCTTTTAAAAAGGAAAACAAATTTCCATAATCTTTTTTAAGAAGATTTTATTTAGGGACGCCTGGGTGGCTCAGTTGGTTAAGTGGCTGCCTTCAGCTCAGGTCATGATCCCAGCATCCTGGGATCGAGTCCCGCGTTGGGCTCCTTGCTCGGCAGGGAGCCCGCTTCTCCCTCTGCCTCAGCCTCTGCCTCTCTGTCTGCCTGTGCTCATTCTCTCTCTAATAAATAAATAAAATCTTTAAAAAAAAAAAAAGATTTTATTTATTTTTATGATTTTATTTATTTATTTAACAGACAGAGATGACAAGTAGGCAGAGAGGCAGGCAGAGAGAGGGGGGGAAGCAGGCTCCCCGCTGGGCAGAGAGCCCGATGTGGGGCTCGATCCCAGGACCCCAGGATCATGACCTGAGCGGAAGGCAGAGGCTTTAACTCACTGAGCCACCCAGGCGCCCCAAGATTTTATTTTTAAGTAATCTATCCACCCACTGTAAGCCTCAAACCTACAACTCAGAGATCAAGAGTTACTTGCTCTACCAACTGAGCCAGCCAGGCTCCCCTAAATCGCCATAATCCTCCTAGGTTAACATTTAAATATATTCTGTCCTCAGCAAATTCGTTCTTAGAGAAATTTTTCAAACTGATTTTTGTATTCCAATGGACCCCTAGTCAATTTAGTGGGTCACAACCAGTATTTTATTTTAATGAAAGAGAACAGAATAGAATGTTATGTTTTTACCTCACTACAAACAAGTACTGCATTTTACCTTATTATACATTAGTAAAATTTTTGTTTCAGTAGCATGTGCATGTGCACTGGGGTCATAATGAAAATGATTTCTTAATATGGGCTCACTTTCCAGAACAGTGACCTGGGCAAGCTCTTATGCAGGCACAGGAGGAAACATGTATGGGAATGTTCACACAAATATTTTTCCAAAAGCAAAAAACTGGAAACAATGTAAAAAAAAAAAAAGACTGTGGCATACTCATACAATGCAACATAATAAAGCAGTGAATATGAATGAACCGATGCAAAGGTGTCAACACGGATCTCAAAATAATGTTGAATGAAAAAAGTGAGGGAAAAATACATATGGTAAGACAGCATTTATTTCAAGTTTAAAGACAAGGAAAACTAAATAATGATTGTGTAGGGGCACTCATACAAGTGATAAAAACTATAAGGAAAAGTAAGAGAATAACAAAAACATAAATTAAGATGTGGGTACTCACCTCTCTGTGATGGACAGGAGATGCAACACAGGAGGGTTCACAGGAACTTTTTGGTTGAGTAATAGACTCTTTCTTAAGCTGGGTAGGAAGTGTGAGGGTGTGTGTTCTGTGTGTATCTCTCTCTCTTTTTTTTTTTTTTAATTCATTTGTTAGAGAGAGAGAGCGAGCACAGGCAGAGAGAGTGGCAGGCAGAGGCAGAGGGAGAAGCAGACTCCCCGCCAAGCAAGGAGCCCGATGCGGGATTCGATCCCAGGACGCTGGGATCATGACCTGAGCCGAAGGCAGCTGCTTAACCAACTGAGCCACCCAGGCATCCCTCTGTGTGTATCTCTTACATCCACGTTACACATATATTTTTTTGTAAGTAGAAGTATCTTTTAACGAACAGGAAAACAAAGCTGTCACTAAAATCAGTTTAATGCCAACAGCTTTCAAGCACTTTTGCTGATCACCAACACTCATGAGCTCCCTTGAGTCCAGATTTGACCTCTAATATTACTCCCCACTAAAAGGAATAAGGACTCCTAGACTTGGAGGTGACTCAAGGGCTTGGGGCAAGAAAACAATTAAGACTGTTCTGGCACCTTCTAGCACTGCCAGAAAGCAAAAATACCTAAGTCAGTCTGATTTGGACAAAGGGAAAGGACAGAACAAAGCGGTCAGCTTAAAGACAAAGCCATCAGAATGTGACAGCTACAGCATCAAAAAGAAAATAACCATGGCTAAGTGAAACAAGCTAATTTTGTAAAAATAATTTAGCATCACAATGGGATGTCCAGAGGTTCTAAAATGGGTGTTTGATTATGGCAAGAAAATAGCAGCTCTCTTCGTCCAACTCAGTAATGCCAAAAGGGAGCATAAGATGAAGACAAAAACAGCAGATATGGTAACAACTTTTCTAGAGCAGATTAAAATCCTCACCCTCCTACTTTTCTATTAGCTGCAAAAAACCAAGATGATTGGAAATTAGCACCAGTTTACCCCCAAGTCAGAGAGTGATAAGTTGTATATTTTATCTGCTATTTAGTATTTAGAAAAAAACGCACATTAAAGTTTAATTAATGTTTAATATTTAAACATTAATTTTCAGTAAACAAATTAAATATTAAACCACAGAAATGATACAGGCAAAATGTTTAAAAGTTGGATATAAGGGGTGCCTGGGTGGCGCAGTTGGTTAGGTGTCTGACTATTGGTTTCAGCTCACGTCATGACTGCAGGGTCATGAGATCGAGCCCCTTGTCGGGCTCTGTGTTGAGTAGGGAGTCTGCTTGGGATTCTCTCTCTCCCTCTGCCTCTCCCCACTCATGTGTGATCTCTCTCTCTCTCAAATAAATAAATCTAAAAAAAAAGTTGTATATAAAACTTTTTAAAAAGCAATAATAAACAGCAGTTCATTGTCTACATGGTCTCTAGTCTCTAGTATTAATTCAACTTCTTGAATGTTAGGAGAAATTTCTGAATAACTTTCAAACACATCCCTCATTCCCCAATTGTCTTCCTATAACCAACCATTTGTTAATTCAACAACTATTTATTGAGTGCCTATTTTTAACATACACTGTTCTAAGTGCTGCTACTACAGAGGTAAGTAAACAAAGACTGGCTTCCACGGCCTTGGGGCTTATGAGCTCATCATATAAATATGGCCCTATATACATTAACATTACCCAACCACAGCAGTGAAATTCTGGGTTTAAGTCACAGACTCAAGTCCCCATAAATGCCTCCTAGAATGATAATGGCTGTTAGAGTTATAGAGGCTGCTGCTTTGGGACAAGAGGTACAGCAGGAACTGTAATTCTCATTTCAAAACACAATCTTGGGCCTGATATTATAAAAAACTTAGAAAAGGATAATGATATGAAAAGCTCAAAGAATGAAAATAACATTTATAATACACAACAGAAATGCCAAGGCACCTGTACCCTCCATCAATATGCTGCAGAAAATAACTCTGAACACATGGCCACGTTCTCTACTTGTCTGGTTTCTTTCTGAATTTCTCATGTTTGTTCCTTTTTGGTTCCCTTGGTTTCCTTGTATTTGTTTTCAGAACTTTTGTTATTTCTTTGCCCTCTTCCTTCTCCTATTCTGCAGTGTGTAGCTTACAGCAGAGGCTGGAAGTGTGGCCTAAGAAAAACAAGTCAAAGAGCCTGTCTTGACCAATAATTCCCATACCTTCAGGAAGTTATTTGTATAAGATGAAGAAAGCTCAGAAAAAACCAAAGTATTCAATGAAGTTCTTCTTTCCCAGAGGGCTTTTCCTAAGCATCGAACACTTGCATGTTCCTACAGTGTCTGACCTCTACAGATTAGGTGATGACAGGCACACAGGACAGTCCTGGGTCACTACTGGCTTGTCCTGTTCCCATTTTGTCTGCCCTGCAGGCTTCGAGGCGTAAGTGGCCAGAAGCCACATCTGCACACAGACCGAGGGCTGGGCCTATAGTCCAAGGTGGAGTGGCTGGGCCAGGGTGCAGCCCCGGGAGTGCTGATGTCAACGCTGTGTTGAAAGATCAGCAAAGGAGAACTTACAACACAGCACACCACTCTTTGGAGAGTCAAACTCTTGTCTTCCTTCCAGACAAGGCAACCCTATCGGCTGGATTCTCTGGGACAGTCCCGACTTGTTAACTTTATCTCTTTAACATATTAACTTATTTAATATTAACATTTATTTTATTTATTTGTTTGTTTTAAGGTTTTATTTATTTATTTGACAGACAGAGATCACAAGCAGGCAGAGAGGCAGGCAGAGAGAGGGAGGAGAAAGCAGGCTCCCCACTGAGCAGAGAGCCCGATGTGGGGCTCGATCCCAGGACCCTGGGATTATGACCCGAGCCGAAGGCAGAGGCTTTAACCCACTGAGCCACCCAGGCTCCCCTAATATTAACATTTATTAACATTCAACTTCTTTCTTTTTTTTTTTTTTTAAGATTTTAATTTATTTATTTATTTGACAGAGAGAGAGAGAGAGATCACAAGTAGGCAAAGAGGCAGGCAGAGAGAGAGGGGGAAGCAGGCTCCCTGCTGAGCAGAGAGCCCGATACGGGGCTCGATCCCAGCACCCTGAGATCATGATCTGAGCTGAAGGCAAAGGCTGAACCCACTGAGCCACCCAGGCGCCCCTCAACTTATTTCTTATACCACTATAGTACCCATCTGGTATATAAATAATGATCCATATCCAATGACATCCAATGACACCATAATCTCCATCTACAGCACACGCTGGGAGCCGCAGTACCTTCCACAAGAGCACTTTGGGCTCTTCACCACTACGCTTATAAGCAAACATATAGTTCAGTTTACAGGAAGGGAAAGAATTACTTCACCATAAGACTGTAGTTCACCATGGGCCCTACCAACGGCTGTAAACCTTCCGCTCTGTGGGTCGTTTTAAAGAGAAAAGACACTAACTCTTTTTTTTAAAACAATGGTGTTACATGGCACCAGAGGCAAGGGCAGGGGCAGATCTTGTGGCAATGGAGGGTCTTGGAGCCATACAAGCAAACGGCTGGCTCCACGATCCGGATGTTTGCCTCTAATGACCTCATGGTGAATGAGTGGAGAATCCTGAATGAACAAACCACCACAATGAAACCGATGAAACATCTGGCCAGCTTCATCCAGACCCAAAATGTTGTTGTTTTTTAAGTAGACTCTCCACCCAGCACATAGCCCAATGTGGGGACTGAACTCACGACCTCGAGGTCAAGACCTGAGCTGAGATCAAGAGCTGGGCCCTTAACCAGGTGAGACACCCGGGCATCCCAAGCACAAAATGTTTTGGTGTAACGCTCTTTACCCTGGCACTAGAGTCAGGCTTGTACAAATCCAAATGGGGTTTTCTTTCTTTCTCTCTCTTTTTTTAAGATTTTATTTATTTATTTGACAGAGATCACAAGTAGGCAGAGAGCCTGATGTGGGGCTCAATCCCAGGACCCTGGGTCATGATCTGAGCTGAAGACAGAGGCCACCCAGGTGCCCCAGTTTTTCTCTTTTTAAAGTTTATTTAGAGAACAGTATAACAAAAGGATGAGAAGGGAATCTTTAAAACAGCGAGATGACTTCATGTACAAAAGTCTGAACACAAAAGAACCATTTTGTGGCCCCCTCTTTTGACACATGCCCTGCCTTATAAACTGCTTATTAATACTTATTGCTCATATTGCACAACTAGGAAACTAGAACAAATGCAGGAAGCTTTTCACCCACGCAAAGATGGTGTTTGGGCAGGATATCTTCTTCTGGCAACTGCCCAGAACTGCTCAGCACTGACAAATGGGGAACTGATGTGAGCTCCCCAAAGATCCCCACTCATGTATTTAATAACTATGCCCCGACGAACTATTACGAGCCAAGTGCAAGACTGAGAATGGTATGCCAATTCATGCTCTCAGGGAGCTAACGGTCTAGTGGGGGAGAACAGAGGTGAAAAAATAAAATTGACCTGAGTGCCACAGAAGACTCCGAGAGGATGACAGTTGGAACCAAGGAGACTAGAGAGGTCCTCTCCTGAGGCTCTTTCAAATATGTTTGAAGTTTTCCATAATAAAAATATTTTTTTTAGGGATGCCTGGGTGGCTCAGTTGGTTAAGCGGCTGCCTTCAGCTCAGGTCATGATCCCAGCGTCCTGGGATCGAGTCCCACATTGGGCTCCTTGCTCAGCAGGGAGCCTGCTTCTCCCTCTGCCTCTGCCTGCCACTCTGCCTGTGCTTGCTCCTGCGCTCTCTCTGTCTGACAAAATAAATAAATAAAATCTTTAAAAAAAAAATATTTTTTTAAAAAACTCTGAGATCTCGATGTTTCACTGGCATCAGCACTTTCATTTTTCAATAATTTAAACAAAGTAAGAGTAAAATGCAATAAAATATCCCAGACACTTATGTGGCTAATGAGCTAATGTATCAAATTTAAGGTTTGGATAAAAATAGGTAGATCAGAAAGAGAAGTTAAATATATATATATGTATGTATACATATATATGTGTAATGTAAATAAATATGAGTTGCTCAAAAGTCAATATAGTTCTCCTTTATAGTTTTTAAAGTAAAATGAGACTGATTTCATTAGGTATAGAGAAATTTTTTAAATTAGATTAATAATAACAATAATAAAAGAAGCTTAAGGCACATATGGCTATTAGAGACTTAGGTGGAGGTGGGCTTGTGCTTTACTCTATACATTTAGACTCACAGCTTTGCAGTGAGTAGCCTATTATTCTGCAATAATCCAAACACATACTATTGCTAGAGACCTATGACCCCACACTTGTTTCCCCTAATGAAACTGGAAAAGCAATGATTGCAAACTGTCCATCAGACACAAAGGGGATTAGGAGGGGGAAATAGAACCAGTCTGTTCTCTAAGCAAAGGCAATCTATTCTCTATTATTCAGTCTCAAGAACTGGTTAAGGAGCCAGATCAGAGTTTCAAAACTGGCCTGCTTTTGTTTGACCCCCACATGTTTTTTTTAAAAACAGGGAAAAAATTCACACACAAACTCACATAAAATCCAGATCCCCAACATCTCCTGAAAAACTGTAAGATCTGGTAACATTTCATGAGGCAACAACTGACTGGTAGATTGGGAGTTTGAGACTTCTGTTCTAGACTGATATAAAGACAGATACAAGACATGACATTCCCTATCCTTGTGTCAACCAGGCAGAATTAATGCAACTGTAATGAATGTGGTGATAGTGGGATTGTGTGTGTGGGGGGGGTTCCTCTTAAAATTTTATTACTATTTTTAATTTTAAGTACAGTCTACTCCCTAATGTGGGGCTCAAAGTCATGACCCCAAGTTCAAGAGTTGCTTGCTTTACTGACTGAGCCAGCCAGGTGTCCCCCACTTACAATTTTTTAAACTCTCTTTTTAATGCTATGTATTCTGGCGCTCAGACATGGCCATCTTATATTTTGGGAGGCTTCATATATCGTATATATCTTTAATATAAGGATTATATCCAACACTTCATTTATGTTCCTTAGGAGTCTTTAATTGGCACTAGGCTTAAAAGAAACAGTCCATAAATCCTACTAGACAACATTAAAGATCAATCTGCAGAAATCAACTCATTTGCGAAAGGACCTGCCCACAATAGAATTCAAGACAGGACCTGCCTTAGTTTATTTGTTTGTTCATTTATCAAGTATGTCCTATATATGAGCAAATACTGTGGCAGGTACAGAAAAAAGCACATTTTAAAACTGTAAAAACAAAGACCTAAATATTCACATGGGCTTCACTGTAGTGCTACACAAGGTTTTTCAACCTGGAGACTGACATTTCAAACTGGACAATTCTTTCCGGGGTGGGGAGGCTCCTGTGTAATACCGCAGGAAGTTTAGCAGCATCTCTGGCTTCTAGCCCCTGGACGCCAGTACTGGCCTTGCTTCTCTTGCATCCAGCCCTGCTTATGCTTATGATATCTGCAGACACTGCCAATGTTCCCTGGGACATGCTACAAATGCAAACATTTTAAATAGTGTCACCAGAAACACACACAACTTCATAATTAGTAACGCCTTTCACTGTATATACACACATATATAAACATATATATGTAAAATGATCAAATATCAGCTAATTAATTATCTAAGTAAATGAAAATGAGGACTTAAAAAAAACAGTGATACCAAAGAAAACTAAGAAACTTAAAGATTCCTAGAAACTCAAATGAATTTTTTAAAGGCTAGTATCTTCATAAATCCTATGGTTAAGCTTCTCTGAAGCTAACTCAGGCTCTTTTCTGGATACACGTTTATATATTCCAATACATACAAACATTAATATAGCCTAACATTCACGGGAAGAACCAGTTTCTGAGTCTCCCCACTCAGAAGTTTCTTTTTACATTAGGATAAGCAAAGGAAAGCACAGTGAAGTTCCAGCCGGAGAGCATTCTCCTCTAATTCAAAGAGTTCACTGGAAGGAAAAGATTGTAAATACAGGTTAGAACTACATGGGTTTTTCATCAGTTTTAAGTTTCACCTCTTTGTTAACCCTGCCTCCTATTTTTTCTGATCATTTTATAATTTCATAATTTCAATTTATAATTTCTGAACCAGGCAGGACTGTCCAAGTCAAAAACACATATAATTATACTCTACCTACTTCCAAAGAAGGAGCCAAGAGTCACAGTGAAAGCATTCTCTTCCCTTTACTATAAAATACCAGAGGCTCAAAATAATGGTTATAATAGGAAGGGTCTTAATCTGAGGAGTCTGATAAAGAGCCAAGAATCTCTAAATAAATACAAATAATGTGTAAGGTTTCCATATCTGTTCACAAATAACAATACCGGGCAGAAGGAACACACCCACGATTTCAAGACTCTAGCTGGGAGTGCTGAGTCAATACAATGTCAACTTCTGCCGAAGGGTCCAGATCAGTGAAACTTTGCAGTTCTCTAGGAAGCAATATAAAGTCGCCTACAAAAGTGGTTCCAAATCCCAATCAGGACTACACAATGTTTAAAAACTCAAGACCAGGCACAAAGCACCAGTATCTTCCTCATGAAAGAATCAATAGAAACCTAAGTAAGAGGTTAAGGTATGCCTTAACCCAAGGGTTTAATGTCTAGAAGTCAGTCTACTTTTTCAACTGCTCGCAAACCTCATTAAACTTTTTCTTCCAGGTTTTGTTTCATGAAAAAAGATAAAGCCACCACTTTTATTTTTTTTTAAGATTTTTATTTATTTATTTGACAGAGAGAGAGAGCGAGCGAGCGAGAGAGGGAATACAAGCAGGGGGAGTGGTAGAGGGAGAAGCAGGCTTCCCACTGAGCAGGGAGCCCAATGTGGGGCTCAATCCCAGAACCCTGGGACCACGACCTGAGCCAAAGCCAGACACTTAACTACTAAGCCACCCAGGCACCCCCAAGCCACCACTTTTTTTTACACGAGAGTGTTAACTTTTCCTCCTGGCCCCTGTCTCCCACATATTTAAAAGTGCGCACACACATGCGCGCGCGCGCACACACACACACACACGTGCATACGTATACTCACATACACGCTTCCAATGCCTGGTTGAATCCTAAATAAACCAGAACACATTTGTCAGGGAGAGGAAAATAAAAGCCATTTTAAGTCCAAAATTCTAAAGGCAAACTGTTAACTAACTGTAAAGGGAGATTCATTTTGTCAACTGTAACATAAAGAAAAAAGTTAATGATCTCATTGTTTTAAAGGAATTCCCAGGCATGGAATCAGATCACAGACCGAATTCCCAGTTTAGGAACTGAAACAACTCTAGTCTGGGGATAAAACAGGGATGATGCACTGGACACAATTCTGCTGGAGCAGCTGCTTCCATCTGTCCACTTTCCTCCCTTCCTCTCAAAACTACTTCAAGGTCGGGATTTATCAGCTCCATGTGCTAACTGAAAAGAAGGCATATTTCCCAGGCCATCTAATTTATGGAAATTAGATGATGACCCATTTCAGCACTCACAAACAGATGTTAAACTGGCCAAAGTACATTTAAATAATCTCATCTCATTCATTCCTGCTAATGCTCACAGATTTTTTTTCTGGGTCTTTCTTCTGACAAAATGACTGGTCATACATTGTTTTATAAATATTAGGAAGGTTGCTTTACTCTGAAAGGAAGGAAGGAAGGAAGGAAGGAAGGAAGGAAGGAAGGAAGGAAAGAAAAGAATTGGAAAAAAAGGAAACTTTTCTGAAGAATTTCCATATGGCAGGCATTAAAAACTCCCCTAGGGGGGCACCTGGGTGGCTCAGTTGGTTAAGCGGCTGCCTTCGGCTCAGGTCATGATCCCGGAGTCCTGGGATCGAGCCCCGCATTGGGCTCTCTGCTCCACAGGGAGCCTGCTTCCTCCTCTCTCTCTCTGCCTGCCTCTGCCTACTTGTGATCTGTCAAATAAATAAAATATTTAAAAAAACAAAACAAAAAAAACCTCCCCTAGGTGGGGCACCCTGGTGCTCAGTCTGTTGAATGTCTAAGTCTTGGTCTTGGCTTGGGTCATGGTTTCATGGGTCACAGGACTGAGCCCAGAGTTGGACTCCACACTCAGTGGGGAGTCTGCCCAAGATTCTCTTCCTCTGCCACTCCCCCCACTTGTTCTTGCTCTCTCTCGAATAAATAAATCTCAAAAACAAAATAAAACAAACAAAAAAACCAAACTCCCCTAGGCTGTTGGTTGAACTTCCACTCTTGGTTTCTGCTCAGGTCATGATCTCAGGGTCATAAGATCGAGCCCCACACTAGGCTCTGTGCTTGGCATGGAGTCTGCATGGGATTCTCTCTCTCTCCCTCTGCCCCTCTCACTTGTGCTCTCTCTCTAAAATAAATAAATAAATATTTAAAAAAACAAAACGTACACACACACATACAAAATAACCCCCCAAAATTCCCCTGAGATGCAGAACGCTGGGTTCTTTTCCTTTGTGACCCTCTATCCTGTCTAAACTCACAGAACAAGAGAGGCAGTCTGAACTCCAGCAGGAGAAATATACTATATTGTATTTTTCCCCTTAAAACTATTCTGATTTGGGACGCCTGGGTGGCTCAGTTGGTTAAGCGGCTGCCTTTGGCTTGGGTTGTGATCCCAGCATCCTGGGACCAAGTCCCACATCGGGCTCCTTGCTCAGCGGTGAGCCTGCTTCTCCCTCCGCCTACCACTCTGTATGCCTGTGCTCGCTCCTGCACTCTCTCTCTCTATCTGACAAATAAATAAATAAAATCTTTAAAAAAAAGATTGTTAAGGTAAAATGAATTTTATTTTATTTTTTTTTAAGATTTTATTTATTTATTTGACACAGAGAGAGAGAGGGGTCACAAGTAAGCAGGCAGAGGCCAGGGGGCAGGGGAAGCAGGCTCCCTGCTGAGTAGGGAGTCCAATGCGGGGCTCCATCCCAGGACCCTGGGTTCATGACTTGAGCTGAAGGCAGAGGCTTAACCCACTGAGCCACCCAGGCACCCCTTGTAAAATGAATTTTGATCATTGATTCTATTTAACCAACATGTTACCACCTTACAGAGTAAACAGACATAAAAATTACTGAGCTAGTCTGCTTATGATTTTCTTACTAAGTCTTTAAAACTTAGTGTGTATTTTACACTCAGAAGGCATGGGAAGCTGGACCCCCCACATCTCAGGTGCTCAGCAGCTACCCGTGGCTGTGAATACTGTACTGGACAAAGGAGCCCAAGAAAGAAATGTCGCACTATTAACTTCCATTCCACCTTCTTCATCTTTTAGCATTATTTGATTTTCTTAAATAGCCAGGTATTACACCTTCAGGACACTTTTTCTTTTAAAGATTTTATTTATTTATTTGAAAGAGAGAGAGAGAGATCACGAGCAGGCAAAGCAGCAGGCAGAGAAAGAAAGGAGGAAGCAGGCTCCCTGCTGAGCAGAGAGCCTGATGTGGGGCTCGATCCCAGAGCCCTGAGATCATGATCTGAGCCAAAGGCAGAGGCTTAACCCACTGAGCCACCCAGGGGCCCCCTTCATGACACTTCTAAAAAACCTAAAATGTGTCCATATATAAAAATTAATCCAATATACCACAAATCTAAACTTTAGCCATGAACCATAAGGTCTTTTTAAAAAAAAGAGAGAGGGAGAAAGTTTCTCAGCCTTCAGATAGGCAGATTTTTTATGACACAAAAAGCACTAACCATAAAAGGAAAAAACAGATAAACCGAACTTCACCAAAATTTTAAATTTCTGCTCATCAAAACACACCATAAAAAGGTGAACAGGCAAGACAAAGACTGGGAAAAATACTCATAACATTTATATCTGACAATGTACCTATATCTAGAATATATAAAGAACTTCTACAAATCAACAACAGACTGATGATCAACCCAATACAAAGTGAGCTGGAAGAGACACTTCACAAAAGAAGAGATAAAAATGGGCTATCAGCACACAAAAGGATGTCATCAGCGTTAGTCTTCAGAACAATGCAATTTAAAACCTCAAGAGATAGCATTGCACACCCACTAAAGTAACAATAACAATGTGGGCAAAGAAATGGACCAAGTGGAATCCTCGTACATTGGCTGCAGGGACATAAAATCCTATAATCATCCAGAAGAACTGTCTGGCAGTTTGTTATAATATTAAAAACACATTTGGAGTGCCTGGATGGCTCAGTTGGTTGAGCAACTATCTTCGGCTCAGGTCATGATCCTGGAGTCCCAGGATTGAGTCCTGTATCAGGCTCCCTGCTCAGCAGGGAGTCTGCTTCTCTAGCTGACCTCTCTCTCTCATTCTCTCTCTCTCTCTCAAATAAATAAAACCTTAAAAAAATATTAAAAACACATATACCCTGTGCCCTAGAAATCCCATTCCTAGTTATCTGCTTACCCAAGAGAAATAAAAACATACTAAACGACCCAGAAACAACCCAAATGTCCATCACTAGGATGGATGGATAAACTGGTATATTCTTATACTATGAAGATAAAAATGAATGAACTACTGATAGACACAACAACACAGATGAGTCCCAGAATCACTATGCTGAGTGCAAGAAGGCAGGCACAAAAGAGTTACACAACAGATGATTTGATTTATATGAAGTTCTGGTACAAGCAAACCTAATCCATCATAATAAAAATGAGCGGCTGCCTGAGGCAGAAGGTGTTGAGGGGGTGGAAAAAGAGAACCAACTGGAAGGCACATGATGGAACTTTCTGGGATGATTGACTCACACTAGATCTTATTTTGGGTAGTGGCTACATGGATGTATACAACTGTCAGAATTCAGGTCAGCTGACCTGAACACTGAAGGCTACTGTGAAAACTAAGCTATCTCCTGCCAGGAGGGTAAAGTGCTACCAGGAACTCAAAGGCACTACCTAATGGACACTATTTGATACATCTTTTGAACAGATGAAGATAGAAAATAATGAAGCAGGGAATATGGAGAACTATCACTAAAATGCTCTCCATCATTTTTTCCACTATATTGATGTGAGTCATCATAAATCTCTTCAACGTACTTTCCTACAGTTTTGTAATTTATAAATGAGTTGAAGGAATACTAATTGCAACTAAAATAAACTTTATCTCTCTGAAATTTTGCTTTATTTATATCTCATCCCTTCTTGAATATTTTTAGTGGATGTCCATTTAACAAAGCATCTAGCTGAAATTATAGCAACAACAGAGAAAGAGAGGGGGGTGGGGGAGAGGAAGGAAGGAAGGGAGGGAGGGAAGAAAGAAAGAAGGAAAGAGTGGCAGAGAAGATAAGAAATGGAGTATGAGAGAAGACCTAGAAGGGACTTCCCATGTTCAAGTGCAATCTAGTCAATTTCATTTCAAAGGAGGAAAAACATGAAGCCACTAACTATGTTCATAAATGAAAGTCAGGGAAGTCACTTAAAAAAATCCAGCAGTTTATTTCCTGCTGCCCCTCCCCACAGGTTCACGCAGTTCTATTTTTTTTTTTTTTTCAGTAAAAGCCGTAAGAAAATCCCCCAAAGCAACAAAGAGACAGTCACTCCAGATTGCCTTAGCAATAGAAAAACATGCCGAGCGGCAGAATATTTAGCTCACATCCCTGTTGTGTCTCCTACATCTATCGCATCTGCTCCCCACAGGAATTTTACCAGTAGTCGCGGGTCACAGCTTGAACACTTCAAAAACAGGACACCTTCTAGTTCGGAATCCTTCAGACACGTTTTAAGCTGGTACCTATGCTAAATGGGAGAAAACAACAGAAAAGGTTATCCGTAAGGAAACCCAGAGTTAAGTGCAGGAAAGGCTGGGGGAATGCCATGTGCTTCCTGACTGGGAAACAAGGCTTCCAGGCACACAGCAAAGCTTCTGCTCACTCTGACAAGAATGTGCACTGCGAAGCGCACTGCTGTAACAACAGTTCTACCGAAGGACAAGTCAACCTGAAATAAAGGAAATAGTAGGAGTTGCGAAATAAGTCTTCTGCAATGAGTACGGAACTTCCCACATGTCTATGCTTGAACTACGGTATGATTAAGCTGAATAAAATGTCACTCCAATCATAAAATAGATATTACAGTCTGTTTCCGAGGTCAATTACTTGCTGAACAGCTGTGGAACCAAAAGCACTCTACTTTGAAGATGAAGACTGGTAGAACAGATATAACCAAAAAGAGAAGCATGAACTCTCCAGGGGCACCTGGGTGGCTCAGTGGGTTAGGCCTTTGCCTTCAGCTCAGGTCATGATCTCAGGGTCCTGGGATCGAGTCCTGCATCGGGCTCTCTGCTCCGTGGGGAGCCTGCTTCCCCCTCTTTCTCTCGGCCTGCCCTCTGCCTACTTGTGATCTGTCTGTCAAATAAATAAATAAAATCTTAAAAAAAAAAAAAAGAAAAAGAATGAACTCTCCATAGATCAAAAGTCTACCCAAGGCTTTTAAAAAATGGTGATCATTAGGGGCCCCTGGGTGGCTCAGTGGGTTAAAGCCTCTGCCTTCGGCTCAGGTTGTGATCCCAGGGTCCTGGGATCGAGCCCCACATCGGGCTCTCTGCTCAGCGGGGAGCCTGCTTCTTCCTCCCTCTCTGCCTGCTTCTCTGCCTACTTGTGATCTGTCTGTCAAATAAATAAATTAATTAATTAAAAATAAAATAAAAATAAAAAATGGTGATCATTAATAAAAGCTATTCATTTATTCATTCATTCATTCAACAAGGGCCTATAAATTATTTACCGTGTATCAGACTGGACATACAAAAAAAAGATACAAGGTTTATGCCCTCAAGTTCACAGCTCAGTGGTAGAGACTAATATATAAACTGAGTTAGTATAGTAAGTGCTAAAATAAAGGCTTTTAACAAATGCAGCTCGAGAGGGGTACTGAGATTTTTAGATGAAGACAAAGAAAACTGACTCTCACTAACTTAGAAAAGTTTATTTAAAAGACACTGAGAGGGCACAGTCAGTTGAGCATCTGACTCTTGGTTTTGGCTCAGGTCATGATCTCAGGGTCATGAGATCAAGGCCCACGCTGGGGTCTGTGCTTGGTACTGAGTCGGCTTGGGTTTCTCTCTCCCTCTCCCTTTGCCTCTCTCCTCCTCTTTCTCTCTCTCCCCTCACCCTAAATAATAAAAGCTTTAAAAAAAGATATTGAGGGGCGCCTGAGTGGCTCAGTGGGTTAAGCTGCTGCCTTCGACTCAGGTCATGATCTCAGGGTCCTGGGATCAAGCCCCACATCAGGCTCTCTGCTCAGCGGGGAGCCTGCTTCTCTCTCTCTCTGCCTGCCTCTCTGCCTACTTGTGATCTCTCTCTCTGTCAAATAAATAAATAAAATCTTTTTTAAAAAAGATTTATTTTATTTTAAATAATAATTTTAATAAATAGTATTTTTATTTATTTATTTATTTATTTATTTGACAGAGAGAGAGAGAGAGAGATCACAAGAAGGCAGAGAGGCAGGCACAGAGAGAAGAAGGGAAGCAGGCTCCCCGCTGAGCAGAGAGCCCAATGTGGGGCTTAATCCCAGGACCCTAGGATCATGACCCGAGTCGAAGGCAGAGGCTTTAACCCCCTGAGCCACCCAGGTGCCTTAAATAAAATCTTAAAAAAAAAAAAAAAAGATATTGAGAGGAAAAGAAGGAATATTGGGCCTTACAAGTGTCCCCAGAATATATACTAAGATCATAAAACTAATGTCAACAAATTTAAAAGTTTGAAATCATAGAGTATGCTCTCCAACAAATGCAAATACATGCAAATTCAATACATAAAGCAAGCAGAAGGAAATAATGAGCAGAAGTCAATGAAATCAGAGAAAAACCAGTATATACAAAGCTAACTCAAAATGAAACAAAGAGCTAGTTCTTTAAAAAGCAATAAAACAAAATTTTCTAGCAAGACTGACACAAAAGAGAAGACACAAATTACTGATATCAGGAATGAAATGAGTCATCATTACAAACCTTACAGACATCAAAAGGATCATAAGAGAATGCTATAGAATCTTATTCACATAAACAATACAGACAAAATGGGCCAATTCCTCAAAAACACAAACTACCATAACACATCCACTCTGAAATAGATGATCTGATGAGCCCTGTAACTATTAGGGAAAGAGAATTTATAATTAAAAAACTATCAAAAAGGAAATATCCAGGTGGTTTCCAAATGGTTTCATTGGAGAATCTATCAATTTATACAATCTCTTCCAGAAAACAGAAGAGGAGGGAACACTGTCTGATACCAAAATGGTACAAAGATAATACAGAAACAAAACAAAGAAAGAAAGAAAACTAATACCAACATCTCTCATAAAAAATATACACTTAAAATACTCACAAATAGAATTCAACAATAATAAAAAGAATTACACAACACGACCAAGTGGGTTTTACTCCAGGATAAAAGGCTAGTTCAGTATTTGAAAATTAATCAATGTTCACTGGTTTGAAGATAGACACAGAGATCAAAGAATAGAGTTGAGAGTCAAAAAATAAACCTAATTAAAAGCAACTGACTTTTAACAAAGTCATCAAATTCATTGGGGAAATAATATACTTTTTTTCAAAAATGGCACTGGGACAACTGGATATCTACATGCAAAAGAAGGAAGCTGAACCTTCTATATCACACTATATGCAAAAATTAACTCAAAATGATCAAAGACCTAAACGTAAGCACTTAAACTAAAAAATTCTTGAAACAAAACATAAAGGTTAAATGGATCATAGGTTAGGCAATAATTTCTTAGATATGCCACCAAAATCACAAGTGACCAAAAAAAAAAAAAAAAAAAAAAGATTCACTGGATTTCATCAAAATAAAAATTCTGTGCTGCAAAGGACATGATCAAATGAAAATATAACCCACATGAGAAGTATTTATTTACAAATCATCTATGTGATAAGCACCTGTATTTAGAATATACAAAGAAGGGGTGCCTGGGTGGCTCAGTGGGTTAAGCCTCTGCCTTTGGCTCGGGTCGTGATTTCAGAGTCCTGGGATAGAGCCCTGCATCGGGCTCTCTGCTCAGCAGGAGGCCTACTTTACCCTCTCTCTCTCTGCCTGCCTCTCTGCCTACTTGTGATCTCTGTCTGTCAAATAAATAAAATAAAATCTTAAAAAAAAAGAATATACAAAGAACTCCTATGACTCAGTAATAAAAAGACAAATAACCCAATTAAAAATGGGGAAAAGGGGGTGCCTGGGTGGCTCAGTTGGTTAAGCAGCTGCCTTCGGCTCAGGTCATGATCCCAGCGTCCTGGGATCGAGTCCCGCATCGGGCTCCTTGCTCAGCAGGGAGCCTGCTTCTCCCTCTGCCTCTGCCTGCCTCTCTGTCTGCCTGTGCTCACTCTCTCTCTCTCTCTAACAAATAAATAAATAAAATCTTAAAAAAAAAAAAAATGGGGAAAGGATGTGAAAACAGATACTTCTCCAAAGATGATATACAAAAGGCTAATAAGCACACAAAAAGATCATCAACATCATAAGCCACCAGGGGTATGCAAATCAAAACCATAGTGAGATAGCACTTCACAGCCCTAGAATGGCTATGATCAAAAAGAGGGATAATGACAAATGTTGATGAGAATGTGGAGAAACTAGAACCCTAATACACTGCTTGTAGGACTGTAACAGTACAGCCACTGTCTGCCACTTCCTCAATTGAATAGTTACCATATGATCAAGCAATCCTACTTCCACCCATCTGAAAGAAATGAAAAGGTTTCCACAGTAAAACTTATGCAGAAATGTTCATAGCACTATCCATAATAGCCAAACAGTGGAAACAACTTGAATCCCAACAACTGAAAAATGGATATCCATACAATGGACTATTATTTGACAATAAAAAGAAATAAAGTACAGGGCACTTGGGTGGTACAGTAGGTTAAGCATCTGACTCCTGATTTCAGCTCAGGACATGATCTCAGGATCATGAGATTTGAGCCCAGCATCAGGCTGTGCTCAGCGGGGAGTCCATTTGAGATTCTCTTTCTTTCTGCCCCTCCCCTCCATGTGCACACTCTTTCTCTAAAATAAATAAATCGGGGCGCCTGGGTAGCTCAGTAGGTTAAAGCCTCTGCCTTCGGCTCAGGTCATGGTCTCAGAGTCCTGGGATCAAGCCCTGCATCGGGCTCTCTGCTCAGCAGGGAGCCTGCTTGATCTCTGCCCGTCAAATGAATAAATAAAATCTTTAAAAAAAAATAAAATAAAATAAAATAAATAAATCTTAAAAAAAGAAAAAAGTAGTGAAATATACTACGACATGGATGAACCTTGTAAATATTATGCTAACTGAAAGAAGTGACACACAAAGCCATATACTGTATAGTCCATTTACATGAAACGTCTAGAACACAGAGAGTCCATATAGAGAGAAAGACTAGTGGTTGTCTAGGCTGGGAGTGGGAGGAGTGTGAAGAAATGGAAGCGAGACACCTAAATGGGAGAGTGACAGCTAACAGGTGCAGTATTTCTTTTTAGGGTGATGAAAATGACCTGAAATTAACTATGGTGATGTTTGCCAAACTCTGTGAATATATAAAAACCAATGAATTGTACATTTTAAATGGGTGAATTGTAGAATCATCTCAACTGAGCTTATAAAAAAGATTGTAACAGGAGCTCCAGTAGCGCAATTGGTTAGAGTGCGGTACTTATAAAAAAGATCATAAAAAAGTTGTAAAAATTAAACCAATGTAGGGGCGCCTGGGTGGCTCGGTGGGTTAAAGCCTCTGCCTTCAGCTCAGGTCATGATCCCAGGGTCCTGGGATTGAGCCCCGCATTGGGCTCTCTGCCAGGCAGGGAGCCTGCTTTCTCCTCTCTCTCTGCCTACTTGTGTTCTCCGTCTGTCAAGTAAATAAATAAATAAATCTTAAAAAAAAATTTAAACCAATGTAATTCATCATATTAATAGGCTAAAGGAAAAAAAATCACATGACTCTATCAATCTACACAGAAAAAGCACTTGACAAAATTTAATACCTATTCACAATAAAAACTCTTGAAATTAAGAATAGAGGAGAATTTACTCAACTTGATTAAAAAGCACCTACAAAAAAACTAAAGTTGACCAAGAGACTGAATGCTTCTTCCTAAGTTGGGAACAGGGCAACGATGTCCACTCTCACTGTTTTTATTCACCACGATGCCAGAAGTTCGACCCAGTGCAATAAGGGACAAAAGGAAAAAGCAATAATGATTACCTATGTAGAAAATCCCAAAGAGTGTATTAAAAACTCCAAGTAAAAATATGTAAGTTCAGCAAGGTTGCAGGTTATAAGATAAACATATAAAAAATCAATTATATTTCTATATACTAGCAGTGAACCAGCAGCCACTGAAATTTTACAGTACTACTTATAATCACTGAAAAGAAAAATAGTACATAGAAGTCTAACAAAACATGTACAGGACTTGTAGGCTGAAGACTACAAAATGCTGATAAAAGAAATGAAAGAAGATCTAAGTGAATGGAAGGACACGGACATACCATGTTTATGGGCTGAAAGACTCAACAGAGCAAAGATATCAATTCCCCTCTGATTGATACATAGGTCTGTTTTAGTCGGCTTGGGCTGCCATAACAGAGTACCATACCCTAGGTGTCTTAAACAACAGAAATTTATTTTCTCACAATCTGAAAGCTAGAAGTCCAAGATCAAGGGGTCTGGTGAGACCTCTCTTTCTGGCTTACAGATAGCTGTATTCTTGCTATGTTTTCACATATCCTCTTTACTATGTGCACTTGGAGAGATCTCTGATGTCTCTCTCTTTTTTTTTTTTTTTAAGATTTTATTATTTATTCGAGAGAGAGAGAGAGAGAGTGTGTGTGCACATGAGCAGGAGGGGCAGAGAGAAAGGGAGAATCTCAAGCAGACTCCACACCAAGCACAGAGCATGACGCGGGGCTTGATCTCACGACCCTGAGGATCACAACCTGAGATGAAACTAAGAGTCAGACACTTCACCAACTGTGCCACCCAGGTGCTCCTCTTCCTCTTTTCATTCAGATACCAGTCCTAATAAATTAAGGACTTATGACCTCATTTATTGCTAAGTACCTCTTTAAGGCCCTATCTCAAAATATACTTATATTGGGAGGTTAAGGCTTCAACCCATGAATGTGGGGAAAAGACAGGCAATTCACACTTGATCTTAGCCAAAAGGCCAAGAAGCATGGGACAGGCAATTCAGTCCATGACAAAGCTTAACGCAATTCCTACCAAATTCCCAAGATTTCTGAAGACAGAACAAAATTATTCTAAAATATATATATGAAAAGGCAGTGGTGCCTAGGTGGCTCAGTCAGTTGAGTGTCCAACTCTTGGTTTCAGCTCAGGTCATGATCTTAGGGTCGTGGGGTCAGGCCCCATGACAGACTCTATGCTCAAGGCAGAATCTACTTGTCTCTCTCCCTCCCTCTCTCCCTCCCCTAACTTTTACGCCACATGCGTGCTCTCTCAAATAAACAAAATCTTGAAAAAAATTAAAATATATATGGAAAGGCAAAGGAAATAGAATACTAATTTTGAAAAGAATAAAGTGAGAGGAATCAGTCCACCAGATTTTAAGACTTATTATATAGGTTACTAATCACGGCTGTGTGGTACTGGCAGAAGAACAGATACATGTAAAGAAAAGAGTACAGAAATAGAGCCACATAAATATGCCTAACTTTTTTTATAAAAGTGCAAAAGCAATTCAATGACAAAGGTGTAAAAACAATTCAAAGATCGTCTTTTCAACAAATGGTGCTGGAAAATGGACAGACAGCATAGGCAAAAAGATTGACCTTGACCTAAACATCCTAACTTACATAAAAATTTACCCAAAAACACATCATGGGTTTAAATATTGAACATAGGGACGCCTGGGTGGCTCAGTGGGTTAAGCCGCTGCCTTCGGCTTGGGTAATGATCCCAGTGTCCTGGGATCGAGTCCCACGTCAGGCTCTCTGCTCGGCAGGGAGCCTGCTTCTCCCCTCCCCTCTCTGCCTACTTGTGTGATCTCTATCAAATAAATAAATAAAATCTTAAAAAAAAGAAACAAATGTTGAACATAAAATTATAAAACTTTTACAAAAAAGCAAAGGAGAAAATCTGGGATCTAGGACTAGGCAAAGAATTCTTAGACTTGACACCAAAAGTGCAATTCATAAATGGAAAAAATGAAAAACTGGACTTCATCAATATTAAAAATATTTGCTCTGTAAAGAAGACAAGCTACACACTGGAAGAAAGTATTTGCAAACAACATATCTGATAAAGGACTGATACCTAGAATACATAAAGGCCTCTTAAAATTCAAAAGTAAAGGGGCACCTGGGTGGCTCAGTAGGTTAAAGCCTTTGTCTTCAGCTCAGGTCATGATTCCAGGTTCCTGGGATCAAGCCCCACATCCGGCTTTCTGCTCAGCGGGGAGCCTGCTCCCGGCCCCCACCTCTCTCTGCCTGCCTCTCTGCCTGCTTGTGATCTCTCTCTGTCAAATAAATAAATAAAATCTTAAAAAAAAAATTCAAGAGTAAAAACCTAAACAATACAATTAGGAAATGGGCAAAGGACATGAACAGACATTTCACCAAAGATACATAGGTGGCAAAAGAGTACTTGAAAAGATCTTTAACACCATTAGCCATTAGGTCAATGTAAATTAAAATCATATCGAAACATTACTACATATCTATCAGAATGGCTAAAATGACAAAATTGGTGACAACACTACATGTTGATGAGTATATGGAGACACTGGATCTCTTATACACTGCTAGTGGAAATGTAAAATGGTACAGCCTTTCTGCAAAAGTTTGGCAGTTTTTTACAAAAACTAAACGTGAGGGTGCCTAGCTGGCTCAGTTGGCAGAGTATGCATCTCTTGACCCTGAGGTCTGAGTTCGAGCCCCACATGTGGTGTGGAGTTTACTTAAAATTAAAAATTAAAGACAAAAAGCAAAAAAACTAAACATGCAACCACCATATGACCCTGCAACTGCACCCCTCTCCAAGCATTTATCTCTGAGAAATGAAATTTTAATAAGGCTACCAGAAACATCCACACCCTTTCCCCCCCTGCCACCAAAATCTGTGAATTAGTTACCATATACAGCAAAAGGGATGTGATTAAGAGTATAGACCTTGGGATGGGGGAGATTTATCCTAGGTTATCTGTGTCGGCCCAATCTAATCATAGGAGTCCTTAAAAGCAGAGGACCTTTCCCAGCTGGGTCAGAGAGATGAGATGGGTGGAAGGAGGAGTCAAGATCACAGCTTGAGAGGGAAATCAACCAAGTTGTTGCTGGCTTTGAAAACAGAAGAAAGGGGCCATGAACCAAGAATGGGAATGGTCTCCAGAAGGTGGGAAGGGTCCACAGCTGACAAGACCCCAAGAAAATGAGAACCTAAGTCCTACATTCACAAGAAACACAAACCTGCTTTGATTTTCTTACACTGAGACCCATTTTAGACTTCTGTCTACAAAATTAAAAGAGAACAAATTTCTGCTGTGTAAGCAGTTAAATTTGTGGTAATTTGTCATAGTAGCAACAGAAAACTTATGTTAACAAAAAAACCTGTGCATGAATATTTACAGCACTTTATCTGTAATAGCCCTAAAACTAGAAACCCAGATGTCCTTCACTGGAAGAACATGAAACAATCATTCACAGCACAGAACCCTCGTCAACAATAAAAATAAATGAACTACTGATATACACACAACCTGAATGAATCTGCAGAGGAAAAAAGACCAATTTCAAAAGGTTTTATACTGTATGCTTTCATTCTTAAAATGACGAAATTACAGAAATAAAGAACAAATTAGCATTTACCAGAGGGGCAGCAGGAAAAATGGGTGTGGTTATCAAAGCAACATGAAGGATCTCAGTGGCCTGGAAGCCTTTTTTTTTTCTTTCTAAAGTAGCTTTTTTTAAAAAGACTTTATTTATTTGACAGACAGAGATCACAAGCAGGCAGAGAGGCAGGCAGAGAGAGAGGGAGAAGCAGGCTCCCCACTGAGCAGAGAGCCCGATGCAGGACTTGATCCCAGGACTCTGGGATCATGACCTGAGCTGAAGACGGAGGCTTTAACCCACTGAGCCACATGTATCTTTTCTTTTTTTTAAAGACTTTATTTTGGACTGGAAATCTTTTAAATATTTATTTATTTCAGAGAGATACAGGGCTTGCACATGCATGCGTGCAAGCTGGGGGGAAGGGCAGACAGAATCTTTAAGCAGACTCCCTGCTGAGTGCAAAGCCCCATATGGGGGCTAGATCTCAGGACCCATGAGATCATCAGCTGAGAGTTGGATGCTTAACCAAGTGAGCCACCCACACACCGCCCGGAAATGTTTTCTATCTTGACTGTATTGATGTCATTATTCTCGTTGTGTTATTATAAGATGTTACCATAAGGGGAAACTGTGTCAAGTGTTCAAGAAATCTCTCTGTATCATTTTAACAACTGTATATAAATCTACAATCTCTCAAAATAAACGCCTTAGTAACAATAATTAAAAGCTATTGGATCAGGCACCTGGGTGGCTCAGTGGGTTAAGCGTCTGCCTTCGGCTCATGAGTCCCATGGCAGAATCCCTGCTCCACAGGGAATCTGCTTTTCCCTCTACCCTTCCTCCCAGTCATTCTCTCAATCTCTCTCTCTCTCTCTCAAATAATAAATAAAATTAAAAAAAAAAAAAAGTATTGGGTTACTCACAAAATCCGGGAGGACTCAAAAAGCACATTCAGAGGCCAGAAACAACGGCCACCAATCACACCACAGACTACAGTGGCAAAGACACAGCCATCAGGGTTGCTATGCATACGCTGCAGCTGGTACCCACAAGAGGGCCCAAGATTTGCAGTGCTCCTTGCCTCTGCCTCACCAGCCCTGGATTCACACCTTGGGCAAATGTCTGATTCATGAAGCCGAAGTTCCTAAATAAAAGAAGCAAAGGAGGGTGGGAAATCAAGGGTTTTTAATAGCTTCTTGCCTCCTACAAAGGGTGGCATCTACAAGTTTGAGGGGGTCAGAAACTAGGCAGACAAAAAGGTCCACAATAATGAAGGATAATGATTTTCAAAATGGTAAGATGGGGCTGAAAGGGGGGTTACAAATAAATTGATACAGATATAAGAGAATTTCACACAAGAAAATTCATGGATGTTTTAGAGATGATATCAAAAAGTTATTTCCAGATACTTTGTTTCTAAAAAGAATAAGGAAACCCAACAAACAGAACAAATAGCTCAAAAGAGAAAAAGAGCCTTGAATTAAGAGATGCAGTATTTTAACGACGAAAATTAGCAGGTCTTGGGTAGGAGAAGCAACAGCTTCTCCAACAGCTTCTCTTTCTAATATTTAAGAGAAGTCGTAAGATG
The DNA here is from genome assembly GCA_003697995.1 of Taxidea taxus jeffersonii. Classification (NCBI taxonomy): domain Eukaryota; kingdom Metazoa; phylum Chordata; class Mammalia; order Carnivora; family Mustelidae; genus Taxidea; species Taxidea taxus. The sequence continues at coordinate 50,550 of ML106477.1, forward strand.
TATTTTTAAAGGTAGTGGCTATTTCTTCCTAAGCTCAGAGTCGTCAACATGTTTCCTTTAAGTCATTTCAAAATCATCAAATGGAATAGACGACTTTGTGCTACTGGCAGGGAAACAAGGAAACAATCAATGTAGGGTATTAGCCCTTAAAGAGCTCAAAACGAACAACTTAGTTCACACAAAATGGATGTTTAATATAACCCAAACGTGGGATGCCTGGGTGGCTCAGTTGGTTAAGTGGCTGCCTTCGGCTCAGGTCATGATCCCAAAGTCCTGGGATCGAGTCCTGAATCGGGATCCTTGCTCAGCAGGGAGCCTGCTTCTCCCTCTGCCTCTGCCTGCCACTCTGTCTGCCTGTGCTCACTCTCTCTGACAAATAAATAAATCTTTAAAAATATATATATATAACCCAAACGTTTTCCAGATAAAGACCTAGAAATGCCAGATAAAATGTACCCCAAATTATTTCAGATGTGTACCTAAACTGACAAGAGAAAAAGGGAACCCCAAGAGCCAGGATCAGAGAAGGAAGTGCAAACCCCAACAGAAACACATGAGCAGACACAGTGGCTATATAGGGCTGCACGTGGGGGAGAAGTTTCGATAACTTCTATATAAACTATATATAAGCTATACACGTTGTAGGGCACAAATAAAAAGAAATAAAGTAACTATACTTCATGGTCAAACATTTAAGGGACCGTTAGTGGAAAAGAACTACAAGGAGGGCATGTTATCAGGGAAGAGTGTATGAGGGCAGAGATGGGGCTTGAAAAACAAGCAGGACTCCAATCGATGGGGAGAGATGAGGGCATGTAGGGAAGAGGAGAGAACAGCTGAATAAAGCTGAGGGAGGAGAAGATGGGTAAAGGGAAGGGCTCCTCTCTAGTTGTCAAACAAAGTAATTCAGAACAAGGTATGGTTGGCTACAGCTCCAGTATGGTGTTCACTAACATCAGGCTACTAAAGAATGTGAACGTAACTGTACACGGGTATCAAACTTTTGAGCAAGTGTCATAATCTAAACTGAATCTGTGCCAAATTATCCCACCAGTGGCATGAAGGGTGGATGCAGGAAGAGGGACTGCAGCCTTTAAGTAAACTTAGGAAACGATTACAATAGTCCAAACCTTGAGAAAATATTCCAACCACACAAAGACAGATGCTTAAGATCCAGAAAAAAGGTAAATGGGAATGGAGATGAAATACAGAGAGAAAGAGGGGAGAGAAGGGAGCGAAAGAATAGGAATGAAAAAAAAAAAAAAAGAATAGGAATGAGTATTTACAGACATTGTGAATGTAGAATTAAAAGCTCTGAATGGATTGGGCAGTTGGGGAGGCAAGGAAAAGAAAGGGAAATAACCGAACATGCCCTGAGTGACTGGGGGAACGATGGTGGCACATTTTTTCCTCCAGAGACAGGCAGGCAGTTTGGCCCAGCAGATGACCACGCTGGACTGGAAAAAAAGCCTTTAATTCTAGTCCACGCCCTCTCCCTTGGACAAGCTACTGAACTTCACAGGCTCCATTTCTTCAGCTCTGTAAAATGGGAGGACTCAGAGAAAATGAGTCAAATGTTGGACCAGTGTACACGTGTCAAGGAAATTCAAAATAAATTTCTAGTAAGCAATAAGAAATACGGGTCTGGAGCTCAGGAGAAAGGCAGTACTGGAAGAGCAAAGCACAGAATCACCAACATCAAAGAGATGGGTAAAGCTTTAAAGCAGAGGAACGGTATTATTAAATGCACAAAGAGAAGAGGTCTGTGAATCTTGAGAAAACCTTAAACAAATACAGTAAAGGTGGCAGCAGAAAGCTCAGAGGCTTACGAGTCTTATCAGAAAGGAGTGGCCTGAGACACTGTATCATAGGGAGAACGGACTTGTGTTTCATTTTCCATTGCCAACCAATTTCGTCAGCAACTGATAAAATACAAGGAAAATAAACGTCTTTATCACAGACCCTCCCTCCCATGGCTAAGAAACATCAATGCTTTGCTCTCATTATGGTGTTAACCAAAGTCCTACCTCAAGGGTTTTTTTAAAAAAAATACAACTCCAATTTCATAAAGACAGATACTTTAAAATCTAGCCCTTCATGCAGCTGGAATTCCGCCTGGCTGGTTCTTACACAATACTGTCAAACACACAGCTGACCGAAGTTACAGCCCAATGGGAAAGCTGGCTTCACCACATCAAGACCGAGAAATTGAGGTTCAGACTGGTCCAATGAAAGCTAAATCGGAATGACTTTCTGAAATGGTATAAAAAAACTCGGAATTACTTTCAGCCACAGCACAACATAGAAACATGGCTGGAAAGGAGACATGATGCTTGTGGTTACTGTTCTAAAGGGAACTTCTCAAATCTTTTTTTAAAGCTCGCTACCATTAGACAAGAGACCAAGATCAAGTGTGTTTTGCACATGGATATCCTTGAACCTGATTCTCATTTCTGGTCCAAACAAGTCACGCTCCATCTGACTGGAGAGAAAACTCTCCTCCCTTTGGTTTCTCCCTCCTACAGCTGGGCTAAAAGACCCCAGTTACTGGGCTAAAAGATCCCAGTTTAAAGCAGAAGCCAAGGCGACACAGGGGTTTTTCCCGTTCATTCTCAAATTAGCAGCGATTGAAATTGTACCACATTTCAAATTCAAGAAGAGGCTAATAATCAAAAGGCTGTGACTTTTTTTTACAGTCTTTACATCCAGAATTATTAGATCTAAAGATTAATGCTTGTTCAGAATCTTCCATTTTCTCAATGATACAGAAATATTAGCCTCATTTAGAAGTTTTTTTTTTTAAGATTTTATTTATTTATTTGACAGACAGAGATCACAAGTAGGCAGAGAGGCAGGCAGAGAGAGAGAGGAGGAAGCAGGCTCCCCGCTAAGCAGAGAGCCCGACTCAGGGCTCAATCCCAGGACCCTGGGATCACGACCCAACCTGAAGGCAGAGGCTTTAACCCACTGAGCCACCCAGGCGCCCCTGCCTCGTTTAGAAGTTTTAAGTGAGTTCAGTTTAAATTTATCATAGGTTCCCTTGGGTAGCATTTTGGCAAGAATCCAGGGCTAAGCAAATGAACATAGTAAGCGCTAGACTTAAGATCAGACTGATTTTCAACTCCTGACCAAAATAATTAAAACACATCTGCCTGGCCTCTCCCATAAGAAAAATTCCCTGATCCAAATTAAAATATTTACCTAATATGAATCTTTCTGTGTGATCACAACCTTCCATGAAATTGCAGCAAGATGCCTATATGAAAACCTGATCAGAAAACATGAATCACTGACTGCTACGCTTAGGATAAGTAACATTCTTCACTGACTTTAAAACATTTGGGAATACTAACTCCGAACATTAAGGGCTTAAGAAAGAAAGAGCACAGAGCACTTCAATGGACCAATAATACTTAGTTCCTAAATTGGCTCACAATTTCTCTCAGTGTTTATAAAACTCAGAGTTTTACCTGAACTCTCAGATGACTGAGAACTGGCTACCTGTGATGGCTGGACACAGTATGGAGACTACCTATGGGCGATACTCAAATCTTAACTGACATTTGACAAACATACAGAAATACAGCATTAGGTTGTCTTGGAAAAAAGTCTGTTTTTGGTGAAAGTTTTCAGAGAGAAAACACAAATGAAACCAGGAGGCTGTGAAAAATCCAGTTAATGTCAGACTATGGAGAAAGCCCTGACAGATGGGAGTCACGGTGTGCGGAAAGGGCCCTCTTACCTAACACCAGAGCCACTTCATTCAGATGAGTATTGCCTATTTGGCAGCATCTGTTAGGATTAAAGGTGCATCTACCTGATGACCCAGCAATCCCATCTCTAGGAATCTGTTCCCCAGAAATAACAGCATGAGAACATAAAGATGCACATGCAAGGAATTATTAGAATTATTATTATCATTAGAGAATTATTCATAATTGTAAAATTTGGAAAACTAAATGTTCATTAGTAAGGGAATGGTTACTCAAACTATAGAATAGTTATATAATGGAGTACAATGCAGGGATAAAGAATATGTAGATGTTTACACCAACATGAAAAGATGCCCAATATAACTGTTAAGGAAAAACACCCGTTACAGGTAACACACTCCATTTTTTGTTTTTGAAATGCACAGATTCACTTATACACAGTTTTGCTGTTCTTTTTTTTTTTTTAAGATTTTATTTATTTATCTGACAGACAGAGATCACAAGTAGGCAGAGAGGCAGGCAGAGAGAGAGGGGGAAGCAGGCTCCCCGCCGAGCAAAGAGCCCGACTCGGAGCTCGATCCCAGGACCCTGGGATCATGACCCGAGCTGAAGGCAGAGGCTTTAACCCACTGAGCCATCCAGGTGCCCCTCTTCTTTTGTTTGTAAGTAGGCTCCTTGCTCAGAGTGGAGCCCAATGTGGGGCTTGAATTCACAACCCTAGATCAAGACATGAGCTGCAATCAAGAGTCAGATGCTTAAAAGACAGAGCCACTCAGGCGCCCCATACTAGATTTTTTTTAATAGTACAGTACTATAAATGCATTTCCTTTCCCTTATGATTTTCTTGTCTCTAGCTTCTTTTATTGTAAGAATGTAGTATCTGATACATGTAACATTTAAAATATGTGTTAAACAACTGTTTATGTTACCAGTAAGGCTTCTGGTCAACAACAGGCTATTAGTGGTTAAGTTTCTGGGGAGTCAAAAATTATACTTTTGACTCCTTGGAGGTGGTGGTCAGCAAAAATAAATACCATGTTGTTTAAAAGTCAACTGTGTTAGCCTCTGGGGTTGGGAATAAAGAACAGGCAGGTGGCAAGGAAATTTCATTGCTCTTTTCTGAAAAAATTTAAGTGGTGGAACTATGGGTCATTTTTACTTTCTTATTTGTAATAAAAAAGCAAACAATGATAAAAGCTTTTGCAGGGGCGCCTGGGTGGCTCAGCTGGATGAGCGACTGCCTTCAGCTCAGGTCATGATCCAGGAGTCCCAGGATCGAATCCTGGGATCCAGTCCCGTGTCAGGCTCCCAGGTCTGCGGGGAGCTTGCTTCTCCCACTGACCTTCTCTTCTCTCATGCTGTCTCACTCTCTCTCAAATAAATAAATAAAATCTTAAAAAAAAAAAAAAAAAAAGCTTTTGCCTCTCCAAGAAAAAAATGAGAGAAGAAAAACCATCTTTCAGTTTCTAAGCACAATGGTAGAGTTGAAAACAAAACAAATTTTAATTTAGGAAAAATGTAGAAACAGTGTAGCACACAGAAATCTCATGCCAAAAGACTAATCTAATTAGTCTATAGCACTCGTATATCAAATCTCCAAGCTCCTTGTACCCTGCCAAAGAAGTATCTTTTCTGGGGGGGTTCTGCCCTCTAGCGTACACAAAAAGAAGCTAATGCACGTGAAACAATGAACTAACAAATCAGCATTTTTATTAGGTAACCAAAATAGTTCCCCTTCATTCCTACAGCTTCACAATTCTCTCCTTAAAGAAAGGGTTTCCCCAACCTTGTTTCCAAGTCAATTTCCAATGACCATGCTACGGAAACTCTGTGAACACAACTTCAGCTATCCTTTCTGTTCTTCCTACACTCCCAGCAAAGCACCCTACGCACTTTCCTGACTTGAATTTCATACCAAGAGAAAACTGGTACAACCAAGGGTACAGTATTATAGCAAAACAAGATTTTTTTTTTTTAAAGGTTTTATTTAGGGGGCGCCTGGGTGGCTCAGTGGATTAAGCCGCTGCCTTCGGCTTGGGTCATAATCCCAGGGTCCTGGGATTGAGCCCTGAGTCGGGCTCTCTGCTTAGCGGGGAGCCTGCTTCCTCCTCTCTCTCTGCCTGCCTCTCTGCCTACCTGTGATCTCTGTCAAATAAATAAATAAAATCTTAAAAAAAAAAGGTTTTATTTATTTATCTGACAGAGAGAGACACAGTGAGAGAGGGAACACAAGCAGGGGGAATGGGAGAGGAGAAGCAGGCTTCCCACAGAGCAGGGAGCCAGATGCAGGGCTCGATCCCAGGACCCTGGGATCATGACCTGAGCCAAAGGCAGAGGCTTAACCCACTGAGCCACCCAGGCGCCCCTATAGCAAAACGAAATTTTAAAAGTTTATAACACATATAGCCACCCTGTTCTTAAACTCAGATTTTTGAAACTTGTTGCAACTATAACTGAAGAAAAGCTGCTCTATGTAATAAGGTACAAATCCTCTAAGGATTTTCTAAAAACACTAGAATCTGTTCCACTGTGGGCAACCTTGAAAACCACTAGGGACACTTCCTAGGTTCACAGTATTTGCTGTAGGTATTCAATCCAAACTGACAGAAGTTACCCCAATTCTGGTGACCACAAATGAAAAATTAAAAAGCAAGTTAAGAATAAGATACTGGAACAGTATCTTCAAATCAAGAATGTGAATGAGATAACCTTTAATAAACTCAAAATATTCCAACTATTCATGGGGAAATCTTTAGGGAGTTAATTTAATTTCAACTTCAAACTCATTTACTCTGTACCTTCAAAACCTACAGAGGTATATTTAAAAAGCAAGTTAAGAATAAGTTAAAACTGGGGCGCCTGGGTGGCTCAGTGGGTTGAGTGTCTGTCTCTGAATCAGGTCATGATCCCAGGGTCCTGGGATGGAGCCGCATCGGTCTCCTTGCTCAGCGAGCAGCCTGCTTCTCCCTCTCCCATTCCCCTGCTTGTGTTCTCTCATGCTATCAAATAAATAAAAGTCTTAAAAAAAAAAAAGAAAGAAAAAGGATGAGTTAAAACTGAATGAAGCTAAATAATTAGCATCCACTGAAGAACATGAAGGTGAAAGTCCAGTGCAGAGTTTTCTTGCCCCAATACAAAACACATTAGACTGGAGGGCCAAGTAAGATAAAAGCAGGACCACCAACACTGCCAGAATCAATAATTTTCACGGTCATAGCAGGTCCTTAAAAAATCATCTTGGGGCACCTGGGTGGCACAGTTGGTTAAGCATCAGACTCTTGGTTTTGGCTGAGGTCATGATCTCAGGGTTGTGAGGTGAGTCCCGCATGGGGCTCTGCACTTAGTGGGGAGTCTGCTTGAGATTCTCTCCCCCCCCCGCCCCCATCCCTCTCATTCATGCTTGCTCACTCTCTCTCAATAAATAAATCTTAAAGAAAGTAGTATCTTCTCAAAAGCTATTCTCCTACCCTGGAACAAACGACTGCCGAAAGAAACGCACTGAACCCAACTGGGCAAGGATTATCTCTCACCTGGCTCTCCAGGCAACACCCTCACATAAGCTCCTCATTAGGAGCCAATTACCACTCAGAAGCAGCAATAACCATTACTGCTCTTAACCCCGGCTGACTGATGACATCTTGTCCACAGCTTCACTGTTGCTTGCTGACAGATTATCAATGTACAAACATACCTGCACACATTTTTTAAAATGTGCTACCCCTTCAATTTCATGAGAGAGTAATGGGACTGAAATCCAATACAGGAGACCTGAATTAGCTGTGGTTATTAATGAGGGGGAAAGCCTACAAAGGAAAAGGGAGGAAACATTCATTTCATTTCCATAAAAAAACAAAAAAATTCAAAATAGCTTTCAAAGAGCCCCTCATTAGTTATAAAGCTGAAGAGGTACTTCTTACCTAAAAAGACCAGTTAGGTGGGTAAGAAAAAATGGTTGTATGACACAGCGGCTGAGAGTTCAGCCTCTTGTCTCAAACGGATATGGGCTGGAATCCTGCCTCCACCATCAACTAGAGAAACTCTACAAGTCAATGGTGTCTCCTCGAGCCTCGGTTTCCTGATCTGTGAAATGGGTACCAAGTTAGCACCTACCTCTTAAAAGTATTTATGTAGATACAATAAAATAATACATGTGAAACACTTAGCACTGTGCCATAAATTTGGAAATCCGTCAATAGAAGCTATTTATCCTTTTAAAGAAAGGTAAAAAAACACCTAACATGCAGTATCAGAAGATAGTATGTCTGATATTTGATCTAAAGGACAAACTGGTGCCAAAATGAAAATGATCTGGTCACTGAAGGGAAACATGTCAACCCAGTGTTGAAAACACCTGACTACAGCAGGAACCCAGCAGGTAACAGGAAGAGCGAAGCAGATGAGTCTGAGCCAGGAAAGGGCAAACCCCATCCACTCTGCTCCAGCTCATTGCTGCTGTAAGGGAAGACGGAGGGCAATGACACAACTTCTCGTTTCTGAAGAAAAGCCAGTAATCCAGATTTTTATGTCAGCCTCCTGATTTTTAAATACCAGCCAAATAAAAACACCCAAGGACAGGCTTGGTCCATGGATTGCCAGTTTGTGAATGCCCGCCCTGGAGTGGAAACTCAAACCAGAAACTGAAGAAAAGCCCAGTGGTTATAAAACTGAGGGACTCCAGCTCCCTAAAACAGTGTCTCTCTAAGGGGATTTTGGAAAAGAAAATTCTTCCCTGTACAAACTGTCCTAAGCAATGCAGATATTTAGTATTCCTGAACTCCACCCACTAAGTACCAGTGTGGTCTCCTCAAGTCTTGTGACAACCAAAATATCTCACCACACATTTCTGAACACCTCCTACCAACAGCACCACAACCACTAAGAATAACAAAGTTAAATCCAAAAGTTAGTGGTAAGGTCAAGAACATCTATTTACAAACAGCAATAAAATAAGAACAGGACCAGCCCTGAGTCAACTAAACTAAAATCCCAAATTATCATCCAACAGGAAATCTCACTAAGTAGAAAGCTTAAACCTCGTTGTGGGAGCAAATCAAAAGGCTTAAATCACTCTTCCTACTTCTAGAATTAGTTAAGATGGAAGGAAACTGCCTTACCTTTTTCTAGCCATTGCTTTAACAGTGTTACTGAACATCACAGTTTTCCAACCATCTTTTTTCCTACAGCCGGAGCTTACATACAGAACTGTACATGCTTCAGAGAAATCACAGTGGGAGAAATCTAGGTATCCAAGGCACCCACCCTTCGTAACATTCCTGGATTTTTCTCTTATGGCTCATTCTCCTACTCAAGAGCGTGACCAAGTTACCATATGACCGAGCAATTCCACACCCAGGTACATACCCAAGTGAAATGAAAACACACGTCCACATGAAAACCTGCACGTGAACGGTCAGAGACACATTATTTGTAATAGCCAGAAAGTGGAAACAATTCTGTGTCTATCAACTAATGAATGGGTAAACAAAATGTGGCACAGTCAGGCAATGGAGTACTACTTGGCCATAAAAAGGTATGCAGTTCAGAAACACGCATAAATCTTGAAAACATTATGCTAAATCAAAGAAGCCAGACAGAAAAGGACAAATATTGTATGACCCCAACTCCAATTATAAAATGTCCAAACAGGCAAACTTAGACACGGAAGTTTGGTGGTTGCCTGAGAGCATGGGAGATAGGTAGGGATGGAGAGAGACTACATTTCTTTTTTGGGGTGATGGAAATTATTGTGATTGCATAGCTTTACAAACACACAAATATGCAAATATGCTAAAAACCAATGAACTGTGCATTTTAAATTGGTGAATAAATAAAAATAGCTTAATAAAGCTGTTCCTAAAAAGAAAAAAAAAGCACATCCAATTTTAAATCATTAAATTGATAATAACCATTTGTTCTCTTAAAGACTATATAATATCACAGGTCACCTACTGAAATACCCACTTTCTTCCAGTCATCTTAGTTATTTTTATAATTACCAATATGGGGGCCCCTGGGTGGCTCAGTAGGTTAAAGCCTCTGCCTCAGGTCATGATCCCAGGGTCCTGGATTGAGCCTCACGGTGGGCTCTCTGCTCAGCAGGGAGCCTGCTCCCCTCCCGCCGCCGCCTACTTCTCTACTTGTGATCTCTCTCTGTTAAATAAAGAAATAAAATCTTAAAAAAAAATAATTACCAATATGCCCTTAATCATGATATTTATTACTCTTTTGAAATAAGGTGATCTTCCTCTTCTTGGAGTGGCCATTGTCTAGGCACTAAAAGAACCTCACTGGGACACCTGGGTGTCTCAGGTTAAGCATCTGCCTTCAGCTTGGGTCATGATCCCAGGGTCCTGGGACTAAGTCCTGCATCAGGCTCCTTGCTTGGCAGGTAGCCTGCTTTTCCCTCTGCCTGCTGCTCCCCCTGCTTGTACTCTCTCTCTCTGGTAAATAAATAAATAAAATGTTAAAAAAGAAAAAAAAAGTAACCTATGTACATCTCTTCACCAGGAACAGGGGCTCACACCAACTGACCGGGCATTTCACAAGGTTATCAAACCAGGAGATAAAAGTAGGATTTCTGGGGTAGGTTGTCTTTTTTGTTGTTGATATGAATTCATCTACTGTGAATAACTTGGAGGACCTTTCTTCTCTGTTAGTAAAGACACCTGAAATATAATTGGACCGAGTTTTTTAAAGGATTAATTAGGATAGGGATATAAGGAACATAATAATGTGTCACATTTATGAATAGAATATCAGATTTTCTAATGAGTTGTTTTTTAAATTCATCTATAGGTTTCTTGTCGGAAACAAAGCCTTCTCCTGTGGAAAAAGTGTTTAGGTATTTTTTAAGATTTTACCTATTTATTTGAGACCAAGAGGGAGCACAAGCAGGGGGAGGGGCAGAGGGAGAGAGAAGCAGACTCCCCATTGAGCAGGGAGCCTGACATGGGGCTCAAACCCAGGACTCAAGGATCATGACCTGAGCTGAAGGCAGATGCTTAAATGACTGAGCCACCCAGGTGCCCCTAGATCTAGCTTTTAAATGTTCTCCTCAGCAAGAAAGCAACCCCTTTAAAAGTAAAGGGGCTTTAAAAAAGATCAACACAGATCAGAGCTCTGACTGATCATTATAACAAGAGATTCTGATAAAAAATTAGAAATGCTTCTACCTAATATTGTGGCTATGCCTAATTCTCACTACTTTAATTGACATGCACAATGCTCTCAATCAGAAGACTGTATTTTGGGTGCCTGGATGGCTCAGTTGTTTAAGCGACTGCCTTCAGCTCAGGTCATGATCCTGGAGTCTCGGGATCGAATCCCGCATAGGGCTCTCTGCTCAACAGGGAGTCTGTTTCTCCCTCTGACCTTCTCCCCTCTCATGTTCTCTTTCTCTCTCTCATTCTCTCTCTCACATAAATAGATAAAATCTTAAAAAAAAAAAAAAAAAAGAAGACTGTATATTGAAAAATGCAAAATCTTAAAAGCCAGTAAGGTCTTATTAACTCCTGTCCAAGGAGGCTGGAAGGGACGAGGTACCTGCTCAGGCAGGAAGAATGTTGCACCAATGAAAGGCTCCTGGGTGCCAAGTAGTCAAATACACTGAGCTCAGACAAGGAACAGAAACAGGAGGGGGCTACTGTCTTCATGGGTCTCTAGTCGGGGTCTTCTACCTTCAGCAGGACACTGTGCAGAATTATGACTTTTCTACATGGGAGGAAAACGTTGCTAACCTGATACCACACATGATGTTGCGTTGAGACTCAACAATAAGGTCTTTGTTTTTTTTCTCTCTCTTCTCTCAAAAGACCAAGACAACAAGACAAAAACCACATGGGAAAATGGTGTTTTTCATTCTTAAATATTTTGCTGCTTCAGGTCATTCCCAATCTATAAGGAGGCAACTAAATAGTAAGCCCTCAGTGTAACAAGTTGATGCCTGTGGCTAGGATTATCAACTTTAACAAGTCTAATAGTAGCCTCCTGCTGGAATAAGTGAGTAATAAATGTAGGGGTGAAGGCTGATTTAGCCGAATACCCGCGAAAGCTGGGTTCCAAAGGCCATCAGTGCTGGAGTGAGGACTGGGGCAGGGGGCTGGCAGGGCTGCGGGATGGGTGGAGGGCAAGAAATGGATCCAGTGGATCAATGGGTTAGAGGCAAGGAACTGCAGGAATTCAGACACACCAAGCTGAGTATACTGTGCTTTCTACAGCCAAATGTGGAGAACGTCTGTGACTCCTGCCTCTAATTAAAACTGGGTGTTTGGTTTACTTCATTCCCAAAGCATAAACCTTGGCTTTTTATAGCCCAAGCAGTGTGCTATTTTAAACATGTAGAGGAAATGCATTTTCAGTTACAAACATTTGCTCCTGTGAATCTGTTCTTATTTGCTAGCAAAGAATGTGGGACAGGATGTTTTACCCTCCTGCTCTGGTTTTCCTGTATTGCTTACATCTGTTTAGAGAGAAGAAAAATAAACAAATAAAGTGTTTCTGCTGGACAATTTCTATAAACTGAAGCAACTTCAAAAATGAAAATGAAAAACATCTGTGGAAAAGTATTATAATAATTTTATTTTAATAAATTGGATTATTTCTATAGATTCTCCCCTGAAAAGACCTCCCACACCAGGCATGTGCAGGCTGCAGCATATACTACTATCTGCACTGAAATAATGTGCCCACTTGGATACCCCAGGCCAGATGCATTTCTCTTGACCCTGTCTTCTTCCATGCACAACTACAACTTAGAAAAGCTTTCTGAGATGCATTTCAGAAAAATGATCATGCCAACTTTAAAGGTCACCTTCTGGGATGCCTGGGTGGCTCAGTTGGTTAAACGGCTGCCTTTGGCTCGGGTCATGATCCCAGCGTCCTGGGATCGAGTCCCACATCGGGCTCCTTGCTCGGCAGGGAGCCTGCTTCTCCCTCTGCCTCTGCCTGCCTCTCTGTCTGCCTGTGCTCCCTCTCTCTCTCTAACAAATAAATAAATAAAATCTTAAAAAAAAAAAAAAAAAAGGTCACCTTCTGGATTTATCCAGAAATTTATTCAGAAAATTTCATGTACAACTCTGAGCACTGTTTTTACTCAGACATATCCTTGTACTCTGTTACATTTCACTATTGCATCTTCAAAACAACGGGGGTAGGGATGCCTGGGTGGCTCAGTTGGTTAAGCAGCTGCCTTCGGCTCAGGTCATGATCCCAGCGTCCTGGGATCGAGTCCCGCATCAGGCTCCTTGCTCGGCAGGGAGCCTGCTCCTCCCTCTGCCTCTGCCTGCCTCTCTGTCTGCCTGTGCTCGCTCTCTCTCTCTCTAATAAATAAATAAAATCTTAAAAATAAAAAACAAAAAAAAAAACGGGGGTACTCGGGGGGCTCAGCTGGTTAGGTGCCCAACTCTTGGTTTGAGCTCATTCAGATCATGACCTGAGGGTCATGAGATCGAGCTCCATGTTGGGCTCCATGCTAGGGTACAGCCTTTTTTAAAAGTCTCTCTTTCCCTCTCCCTCAGCAACCCCCCCTTCACTCAAATAAATAAATAAAATCTTTAGAAGAAATCGATCTCAATCAAGAAACTGACTTAGTCAAATTTCACTTGACCCTTTTATAAGGGAATTAGCAGTCCATTCATCTACTGCAAGGTATTTTACCAGCTGGCCCCTCTAGATTCCATCTATCCTTCTGCTCTCTGCCCCAGATGTGGTCCTGTATGAAGAGCTGGAGAAAAACACTCTTCATCAAACTTCAGTCAGGCTCCTTTGAGCCTCTCCTCAACCAGGCCTCATTCTTGGCCTCCATCCTTGCTGGGTGTGCATTTTAAGAATTCAGCCCAATTTTAGCAAGAATCCTGCTAGGTGAGTTTTAAGAGAATGCTCCACTCTTGATATCTGATCAGCCTGGATATCTGCTGAAGTTCCTCATTCCCCACCCTCGACGTGTAAGTATGTACTCAGCTTGTCTTCAGTGAGGATCCCGTTAAGTATGTTTAGCAAAAATCTGCCTACCCCTGGCGTCTCTCAGTAACGTTCCATCCTCAGACACCTTCCGACTGCCCTCACTCAGCCCCCGGCCATAAATCCCCAGCTGTCTTCGCTGTACAGAGAGAGCTGAGCCCCATCCCTCTCCTTTATTGTGACAGTCCTGCCACCTACTGCAATAATCCCAATGATGTCTTCCTTACCATTTTAATAAGCGTCAGAATGGAGTGTCCTGGCAAGAGATGGGAGAAGAAGAGGAATGGGAGATCTGGGTATTCATGTCCCTGGCTTCCCCCTGGAGAGTCCATTGCTCAAGTGAAGGTCTCAGTTCCTGTCAGGAGGCCCTCCCTGTCCAAAACTGTGCCAAAACTGTCCCCCGTCTTGCCCCTTCAGGTTGTAGGGGAAGTAATGCAGCCCCATATTACTAGTCCCAAGTACACCACACTATCCTATCTCTGGTTTTTCATCACTTTGTGAGTTATTACATTCTCTTCAAAGTATCCTAATTTGAGTATGCCATCTGTTTCCTGCTGGGTCTCCCTAATACAGATATCATCTCAGCAATTTATCCTTCAGAATTATTGGCTCTTTCTAAGAAAGGAAGGCATGGATCCAGTGAGGCTTTACCGTGTGACTCAGTGACTGAAGCAAGCTGACCTTGTTAAGCCACCACTTTTCCCTCCTCTAGTTATCTTCATCATTATAGCAACAGTGTTTTCTAAAAACACACAAGGTTTCCGAGCAGAATCTCTAAGCATCAAGAGGGGATTATCTAAAGAAATATCCAAGGAGGCTAAGAGTAAAAATTGTGCTAGTTGAAATGAACTATGCTTGAACCCTGAAGTACAAGCAACTTTGCCTTTATTTCTATGTGGTACTTAATCCAGAGTTAACTTTTACAGTAAAACTTTTAATAGATGTCAGAGACACTGCTTAATAATACCACATATATGCCTGGTAACCCAAGTAAAAAACTTGGGTTAAGTTTTTTCAAAAGATGATCTGTCAAATTCAGACTGTAGTTGATTATGAAATCAGTTCAGTGGCCCGTGACATTTTTTAAAAAAATGATACATATTCCACACTATAGTATAAAACATAAAATCAGAATTCATCACATGTAGCAAAGGTAAATATTTCACCAGATTTTCTTTCACTTTTTTGCATTCCTATTGCTATGAGCGTACTAGGGCATCCTATAAAACGCATTCCTTACTGCGAGCCAGTCAAGTCTGAAAGCTACTGGTCTGAAGAGAATCCCTTTCAAACAATTTAACAATCACAAGGCAAAAAACAGGCTGCATCAGCCTACAGCCTCACATTTTTTAATCTCAACCCTCACTAAAAATAGTTTATTTTGTCACTCAGTATAAAAACTTTATGAAATAATACCAAATAGTATAGTATGCTATTTAAGAGATTTTATTTATTTATTTGACAGAGAGAGAGAGGCAGGGCACGGAGAGGCAGGCAGAGCAGTAGACAGAGGCAGAGAGAAAAGAGGGTCCCCATGGAGCAGGAAGCCTGATGCGGGGCTGGATCCCAGGACCCTGGGACCAGGACTTGAGCTGAAGGCAGATGCTTAACCAACTGAGCCACCCAGACACAACCACCCCCCCCCATTTTATTTCTTTTAAATGATGATTGTGAACCACAGCCTGAAAACTGTTGGCCTAGAATCTGAGCAGGACCAATGTGAGGAGCCCTGTTCACATCACTCCCTTCCTCCCATGGCTGCTCTCTTTGCTGTTTCCACCGTTTCCACAGTGGTAGCAAGCTCTCGAATCCCTTTCCTTCTTAGGTTTCTATGTAACTGCTACCTGACTTCTGCCACCTACTCACTCTGGTGAGAGCAAAAGCCTTGGGGTAAGAAGCAATGAAGAGCATATGAGAGGTGTGGACAGGGCCTGGCCATGGACTTGCGCTCACCATCACGGCACATGCTGAGCTGCATCTTACCGCAAGCAACTGCCGCTCACAGCCTGAGGACTGAGGGCACGTGGATGCTGTCCTGAGCCAGTGACAGATGGGAGCTGGAGGAGAACTACCCCAGCATCCTTGCCCTTGCCGTGTTCTTCACCACCTCTCCGAGATACCGAGAAGAACCGACGGAGCACCAGCTGCTACTGGCAGTAACCTGCTAGAATCCACATCCTACCCGGGATTCCTTCCCAGCCTTGTCCACCTCCCTGCTGGGGCTTCCTGGAGTCAGCTCCCACACGAATGACCTGTACCCAAACCTCTGTCTCGGGGTCTGCTTCTGGGTAAACACAACCTAGATGAGCACACAACCTTACACAGCACTGTGTGGAGCCAGGGCTACAAAGATGAGACAGGCCTGTGCTAGGAAAGCTCATAACCTGATGGAAAATCCAATGATTTATTTTTTTTTTAATGTAAAAAAACAAAATAAAATTTTACTGTTCGTAGCAACAAGATAAGTAGCTATGTTTAGGGAGGGAAGGAAGAAGTGACAAGCTGTGTGACTGAAGGGCCAGAGAAGCTCCCGGAGGTGACGTGTTCCTCCCCAAACTCTCGAGAAGACAGCCCTCCCCACAGGGGTCAGTGGCTGGCGGGTGCTGCCGATGGGCCACAGTCCTCGTTCACATCCCTGCAGGCTAGTGCCCTGGCTTATCACATTTACCGTGATGCTTTACATCTTACGTACAGGTTATAAAGAAGGGAATTTTTATTTTTCCCAATGGAAAAAAATTCCAGTCTTCAGCTAAAAATAATTCAAGTAATATGGAAAATACAAAGAAAGAAAAACTATTACGTTCCCAACAGTGTGTCAATAGAATTACTTGCAAATCAGCTCTGACCTTCCAATGTTCCTTTGAGGTCCTTGGGGGATGGGACTGAGGGCTCAACCCCAATCTCTATTAGAAGTTCTAATAAACAGCTGACATTTTCTTACAAAAATTGTTTCTAAATGTAAAATCTCCTACATGTTTGGCTCTGTGGTCAACGGTGTAAATCAGCACTTTCTTCAGGCTGGAATCAAATGAGAAACCTGAGGCTCATTTTTCCTTGCACCTTCCATTTTGGCAAACATTTCAGCAAAGGCAAATGAAAACACGTCCTGCCAGCTACAGTTCCAGCGGGTGCTTGTACCAAGAACGGCTTCTGCCGCACGCCAGGAACACCCGAGCCTGAGACCAGAACACTCACCCAGACCCGGCAGGGAGTGACGGCAGTGCAGCGACAGGAGCCGGTGGCTTCTCCTTCTCATTTTGCTTGAAGAAAGACTTGGCTTCTTTAGATGTAGCATCCACTTCCTTAGTCACCCTGTGTCAAGGAGGGAAACGTCACGTTTATAAGAAGAGTAAGAAGAGAGAAACAAAATCTAGGGAAAGGGGTAAGTGACAACAAGGAAAACACCCAGTGGGCTTTCAATGAGTTCTGGCTGCTGAGGTTTCTGATTCAAGTCCCCTACCACAGTTCTAAATAAAGGCATCTTCCCTTGCTAAAAAAAAAAAAACAACGTATGTACTTGATCTCCCTCAAATCGCCTCTGTTTCTTCTGTCAGCTTGCCACACACACCAGTGGTCACTGCTGAATCACGGCTCCTGTGGGCTGCGGATGGCGAGGCTGAGAAGGGTCTCCCACGGCACCTCACATGTGGATTAGGACTCACAGGTAAAGGTCTGGGGAGCAATGGGGAGATGGAATCTTTGGCAGGAAAACACTAACATTATTTTGAGAAGAGTAACAATATAAACAACTGGAAATATTCTGCAGAATGCTCCTGTTTCACAGCTAAAGTAACCCAAAGATGGAAGAAAATGCCTTTGAGCTGGCTAAACAACACATATGTGGGAGTGGAAAAAAATACAGGATGGAGCATCCTGTCCAATTTCAAATCTGGAAAAACAGTCTTCAATAAAACTGAGTCCTGGGGAGCCTGAGTGGCTCAGATGGTTAAGTGTCTGCCTTCGGCTCAGGTCACGATCCCAGGGTCCTGGGATCAAGTCCCACATCAGGCTCCCTGCTTGGTGGAGAGTCTGCTTCTCCCTTTCCCTCTGCTTCTCTCTCTGCTTGTCCTCTCTCAATCTGTCAAATAAATAAATAAAATCTTTTTTAAAAAAGGGTAAAAAAAAAACCAACAAAACTGAGTCCTAAAGGTTCATACAGTGCCTGAGATTTCAACTAAAGAGAGAACAAGTGTTTAATGCCTGCTTAGTCTTGCCAAGTCAACAAAAACATCTGAAGAATTTTATTTAAATTCCAGTCTATCTGTAAGAGGGTCCAAGATTAAGGTCACTGTACTGTGAGCGGTCAGCCAGGTCCTCCGGAATAAACTGGTCAAGAACAATTGCAGGTGAATCGGATAAACTCCATCTTTACAGGGATGTAATTCTCTGTCTCTTCTTTCCTTCCAACTGGGCTTCTGGGGAGCAGAAGCAAGTTTTCTTCTTGAGAGCCATTTCACACCTACACTGTGTCACCTACCCAAGTAGCACAGAATAAGAGTCTGAGAGTTCTGTATTGAGAATCCTCACTAGGAAACACTGGCAAGTTAATCTTGATCGATGACTTAGAACATCACCACCTTTTGTTACTCCCTGTCCATGGTCTTGCAATGGTCAGTATTATTCAGAGGATCAAATGGAAATTGCTGAACCTCTAAAATCTGGTCTCACTCTTTTTTTTTTTTAAGATTTTATTTATTCATTAGTTAGAGAGAGAGCGAGCACAGGCAGACAGAGAGGGAGGCAGAGGCAGAGGGAGAAGCAGGCTCCCTGCCGAGCAAGGAGCCCGAAGCGGGACTCGATCCCAGGATGCTGGGATCATGACCTGAGCCGAAGGTAGCCGCTTAACCAACTGAGCCACCCAGGCGTCCCAAATCTGGTCTCACTCTTTACCGGGCTTAATTTGTGTGTCTCTCTACTCTCCCCAATGACCTTCTCAGTAATGAGAGCCAAGAGTAAAAAATAAGAGGGAGAATATATACCACAGATTAGACCATCACTCAGCAAATACATACTCCTTCCCTTGGACCACGAAGAAACTTGTCTAACCTACTGATGTTGAGCTTAGGTACATGTTTCAATGGTCAATGAGATGGGAGCTGATCTGACAGGAAAAGCAACTTTAATGCTGGCGCTGTTTCACCTGCCCCTTCAGGTCCTCCCCTTTGCCCCATAAGAATACGCCTCAAGTACCAGCGGGTCCAAGATGGCTGAAGGACACACACTGAAGATCTGAATCCAGCAAGCAGCCTGAAGCTAAACCCAGACTGGCTGAACCCCAGGTACCCGGAAACACACAGACAACAAACAAATGCTTACTGTTGTCCACCACTGAGGTTTGGAATGGCTTGTCACATAGGATTTCTGAAGCAATGGCAGACACATTTACGTTTCATGAACAAAAAATCAGAAATCTAAGGGGATAAGTTACTTTTCCAAGACTATGCAGAGATGAAGCAGCAATGCTAGAGAGAACCCTATAGCAGACTCTATTTTCCCAAAGATGGTTGCACAACCCATTCTACATGCTCTTCCAAAACCTGACACCATGCCAGTCACAGGGGACATATATGTCACTCCCCACTCAGAACAGGGTGGGCTTTTGTGGCTGCCAATCCAGAGTTCAGTTGGAGTGGCATCGCATGACTTCGGAGGCCCGCTGATAAAAGGTGACCCAGCTCTCACCTGCTGCTTCCTCCAGAGTGCAACTCTGAAACTTCAAGTTACCACACACGAAACCTGGCTGCTCCGGATCCACAACGCTACACAGAACACCTGGGAAGGCCACAGAGAAAGAGATGCCCGAGGAGCCTGTTCCAGTCCAGGCCTGAGACGTGGGAGCAAAGAAGCCTTCGAGATGGCTCCGCACCCAGCCACTAACTCCAGCTGCATGAGAGACCCCGAGCAAGAGCTGCCAGAGCCCAGCTACCCTCCACAACTATGCAAAATGACAAGAACACAATTGTTTAAAGCCACTAAATTCTGGAGTAATTTCCTACACCGCTATCCAGATGACCAAAATAAACCCACATCCAAACATAAAGCTTAATGCAGAGTCCCAGTCTACTGGATTAGAAAGAGGTACTTTAAATCTCCTTGCCCTAGGTAGAGTCTGGGGCAGACCTGAGATGGCTCATGAAAAACAAGTGGACGCCTGCACTTAGAAATGACAGTCTGAACACAGACTTTATTCTCTACTCCTTACTAAAACCCTACTAAATAGTGGTAATAAATTTACAAAGGCAAAACCACATAAGGATATGGAGATGATATATAACAGAGAAAATATGCCAATCGAATTTTCTGAAGGTAGAAAGTAAACAGACAAGTAGAAATTGGCTTTGGTTTTTGTTTTCTCTAAGTCTGTAGCCATATGGAATGGCCAATAACAAGCCAATCTACACCACAGTATTCTACAAAGGCTCAGTAAATTGAGATACCAGGAACCTTTGAGGGGAGAGGAGATGAGCAGCACTGAAAAATCACTTGAAAGTTAGTCTCAGGAGCAACTAGGTCCAGACTGCCTTCTCCAACCTCATACCATATGCTACTGTCCCCCCCCCCAACCCAGCAAAACCCATTACTCCTTGGAGAAACAAAAACCACGGAAGTTCGAAACTCACAGGGCAGGGCTGAAGTCTCATTCTGAAAATAAGGTAATTAAATGAAAATCTATTTATTCACTTTGCCTTTTCCACAACAACCTCAAAAGGTTCCAGACGGCTGAGTAAGTTACGAGATGGAGTGCTGCCCAACCTGTGTAGGCCTTTGCATCAATAAGAAATAAACAAGCAGAGTTGACCCTTGAACAATGCGGGGTTTAGGGGCACCAACACCCCACACAGTTGAAAATCTGCGTTTAAGTTTAGACTTCCCCCAAACTTAACTACTAATAGCCTACTGCTGACAGAAAACCTTACTGATAACACAAATGATTTAACACATATTTTGCATATGTATTATACACTGTAATCTCACAATAAAGGTAAAGAAAAAAATACTGAGAAAATCATACAAGAGAAAATGGATTTACAGTACTGCAAAAAAATCCGTAGGTAAGTGGACCTGTGCAGTTCAAACCCATGTTGTTCAAGGGTCACCAGTACTGTGTTATGCTATTGAGTTTCTGGGTTTGTTGCCACAGCATGGCCTAGCATAACTTTACTCTTTTATCTATTTAATAGGAATTTCAGAAGAAGAGAAAATATAGAAGAGGTTGTCAACAAAAAGGAAAATTTCCTAGAAGGATAACTTCTCACAAAAAGAGCCACAGAATACGTGACGTGGCAAGTTTTAAGATTCACTGTAATATCACTGTAAAATGTTAGGCTGTTCATGATAAGAGAAGATGAAGATCAAGTGGGTCAAAGTATAAGGAAAGTAAAAGAAGCCTTTATGCAAAGCATCTTTTGTTTTGTTTACTATTTTAGCACAGGACTGACAAAGTTCCTGCAGCAGCTAAGCAGAGCAATTCGGTGAACATTTTCTAAAAAGCCCGAGATCCAGGCATCGCGTTATATGTCGATCTTAGAAATAAAAATATATGCATGGTCTCTGCCCTTCAGGGGCTCGGGGTCCATCAGGACAGCAAACCCTGAAATACGTTATGACAACACGATATCTGGTAATTACCACAAAGAAAGCATGAAACGAGTACAGCCTAAGCGAGTACCTCTGTTAACTTCTCAATGCCAGAGTCCTACCCACAGTCACAAAGAAATGACATCTATAAACTATTGTTTCTCTCAGGAACCTTGGGAATCAATACAAAGTAACACAAGCAGACTTGCAGTGTTCATTAATAGTATGACTGGAAGAATTCCATTTTGAACAAGCAATAAGAAGAGATTCAGCTCTCAAAATATCTTCAAGGAGGAGAAGGATTCAATAACAGGCCACTTCTAATACATAAGCGGGAACCCTGATAGGAAAGGGCCACTATTAGCAATAGTTAGTTCAAGTGTTATCAGCAGAAATGTCATTTTAACTTCATTTCACTTACTTAGAACTTCCTGAAAACTCTTTATTTAGGCAGAAACTTTCCATGACTGGCCTTTTCTGAAAGGTGATTCACTCAGGAAAGTCTGAGCCAACTGGCTCAGCTGGTTATCAGGAGGGCAAAAAATACTATTTTTCCTCATTCCCAAAGGTTAACAAGCTAAACGTTCTTTAAGAAGGAAAAAAAAATAAAATCAAAAAGATAAAAGTCCAAAGCTTAACAATTAAAACATAATTAGAAAAAACTAAAAGACTAATTTTGTTTTTAAAGATTTTTATTTATTTATTTGACAGACAGATCAAAAGTAGGCAGAGAGGCAGGCAGAGAGAGAGGAGGAAGCAGGCTCCCCGCCGAAGAGAAAGCCTGATGAGGGGCTCAATCCCAGGACCCTGGAATCATGACCCGAGCCGAAGGCAGAGGCTTTAACCCACTGAGCCACCCAGGCACCCCTAAAAGACTAATTTTGTGCCAACACTACCTTATGCTTGTACTTACAAATTCTTCCCAGTCATTACTAGCTCTTTTCCACCTTTCTTAAGTATGTAGTAATGCTCTTAACTTGATACAAAGGAAAAAAGAAAAAGCAGAATAATGACCTCAAGATATTAAAAGAAATGCTCAAATCCATATATCAAGTTTACATCTCGCTGTCAACTAAAACTCAGGCCTCCCAAGTTCCTAAGTAAGGGCTCCTTACAACACCTAAATTTTACGTATAAACAATTTAAGTTAAAAAAAAAAGAAAATCCTGGGGTGCCTGGGTGGCTCAGTTGGTTAAGCAGCTGCCTTCGGCTCAGGTCATGATCCCAGCGTCCTGGGATCGAGTCCCACATCGGGCTCCTTGCTCAGCAGGGAGCCTGCTTCTCTCTCTTCCTGCCACTCTGTCTGCCTGTGCTCGCTCCTGTACTCTCTATCTGACAAATAAATAAATAAAGTCTTAAAAAAAAGAAAAAGAAAAATCCTGCCAACATGCCAATTAACAGGGTTTCATTTTCTTTAGGAGGAAGAAGTTATAGAGAACATTTGTTTATTGTGTTATTTATCTCAGAATGTATGTTTTTTAAAGTAATAAGCTTGTATTCCTTTTGAATATAAAATATATATGTGTGAGAATGTGTATATTTGTAGGGGGAAAAAAAGGTGCTTCTTTGAGCATAGTTCTTTGGGTAGTTTTTTTTTTAAATAGACATCGTGCTGCCCTCTTTTGACAAATGACAGAAATAGCAGGCTCCCAAATACCCATCCAGTACTTAAAATTATCATCCATTTGTTTTATAAAATGAAATAGGAAATTTGTGTCATTAATATAAACATTAATACAGCCACAAAATTTATTTGATCAGGAAATTTAATGATTTCTCCTAACAGATATTCACCAGCTTTTCTCACTCTCTCTGTTGGGCTGATGGTAAAATTGTAATAAATCTTTCTTGG
>ML106478.1:12659-27513 GCA_003697995.1 Taxidea taxus jeffersonii
GCCCCTGTGTTTTTTCCTGAGAATTGATAGGTTTATGTATATGAGTTTAAGAGCTAGAGTTGAGAGTAAGTAAAATACCCCACATAATGAACATGAACCCAAACCACGAATGACAAGTTTTGGAAGGATTATGACAGACAGGCTAGGAATAGAGAGATTATTCTGCATGAAAGAGTGGAACAGAAGCCCATATGAAGGTTTCAGTATGTCCCCTCCTAGTGCTGTTCAAATTGTGTTCCTGGAACCACAAACAGAAAATGTTGTAATGGAATTTCTTAAAATCAGTTAAGGGCTGAATATCACATCTTTGATATTGACAAAAAAAATAAATAAAACAAGCAAGATTTGTTAAGGTAAAGTTTCTGCAGACAAAAGAAAGCATTGACATCTCACATTATCTTGATTTTATATGACTTTCTAGTGTTCCTATTAAAATGGGTTTATTTAGAAAGGTAACAGTCCACTAACTTTCCTATATTTGCTGTGAAATAAATAAGTGATGTTTGTGTTTTGATTTCATTTTGATGGTAGACATTAGAGTATATATTTGAAGTTCTGAGCAATATCTCTGTCCCCAAAATTTCTAAGTTTCATATTCTATTTGATGCTTTCACAAAGTGATGAGTTACATGGCAAAGCACATGAATGGTTCAAGGAGGACATCATAAGATCACTGAACAAAAATTCTTCTACATTGTGGGTAAATATCATTTTTCAAACCTATTCTTTATCTATCACCTAAAAATTGCATTTGTTGAAAATTATGGAACACTGGCTATTAGTGCTAATGGAAGAAACTTAAGTCAGCAGGAATTGCCTAATTATTCAATGTAGAGAAAATTTATTTATAAGTGACAGGAAGACTGTAAGTCTCTGGAGCAGTCTTGAAACTTCACAGAATCTTCTCCCACAGAATTGAGGACCTTCAGAAGCCAATATATATATCCCTAATGTACACTGTAGGAATTTTATAAGCCTGGTTGTTCTTTGCCTTAGGGCATAACACGAGTTTTACCCCAGACCACATTTCCTGAGTGGGGCATCTTGGTAAAGACAGAATAAATAAATAAATAAATAAATAACAAATAAATAAAGCATTCACATAAACACATTTACATGTATAAAGATATATACTTATTTACATTATGTGGATGTTTATATATAAATATGCATGTATATTTGCATATTATATTCCCTTTGGCTGAAATATTTATCCTTATGATGCCCAGTTCCAGTCTCCTTCAGGTTTCCTTCAAGATTTAGCCTAAATTTATTCTATACCTTCTATCCCCATCATCCTATCAATAAATAAAGGGTTCCTTGATTCATAATATCAAATAGTATTTTTATAATTTTATTTATCGTATAACAGATATTCTTTAGTTTGCTAATTCACATAGGCAGGTTGCATAGAAATCATTGCCCAAGTTAACATTTAACCATTGTTAGGTGATCAAATGGGTGAATCAATAAATATATTAAAGTTAGGGGCGCTTGGGTGGCTCAGTGGATTAGGCCTCTGTTTTCGACTCAGGTCATGATCCCAGGGTCCTGGGATCGAGCCCCGCATCGGCCTCTCTGCTCAGTGGGGAGCCTGCTTCCCCCTCTCTCTCTGCTGCTTCTCTGCCTACTTGTGATCTCTGTCTGTCAAATAAATAAATAAAATCCTTAATATATATATATATTAAAGTTAATAGAATTTTTTAATAAAATAACACCTCAGTTGCTGACATAGACTGGATAGTCATTCAGAAAAATCATTTTTCTTTCTTTCTTTTTTTTTTTTTTTTCCTGCTGAACATAATCCTTGACCTATATACCCTGGCTAAAATTGCTAAGTCAGTCCATGTGATTTATTTTAATCTGAGTTACATGAGTCAGGTGTAACACCTCTAGTCATGATCAACTAAATATTTCCTATATGGTCCTCTCTTCTCTTCCTCTATATTCATCTGTTAGCAGAATTTCAAATCCCCAGGTAACTTTAATTTTGCACAATCTTTTAAATATAACAGCCTCTTCTAGAATGTGTGCAGCCAGTCCCCTTTCCACTCCCATTAAATTTCACCTGAGCAAGAAATAATGTTTTCTTGTTACAGCAGCCCATGTAGATTCAATTAATACGAAAGTCTTTATCCGAAGTGGAATACCGAATTGAACTTTCTCAAATATGCCTCACTGTTGGTCAGGCAATGAGCTCCAAGGATATTGACAAAAGAAATTGGAAAGAGGGATATCTCTATTATGCAGCGAGGAAACAAATGTCCAAAATATCACCTATGGTAAGTCATAAGGCAGACTACCTGTCTACTGGTCCTCTAGCTCCAGCAGGAGATATTGGAAAACAGAAGTTAGTAATGCATGTTGGTGGCGATTAGCTGCACTTGGCAAGGTATTAGAAGAATAAAATGGCCTCAAATTATAATTGCCTTATTTACAAGCAGAAATGAGAGGAAATGGAAAAAGTGTAGATATTTGAAACCACAGCAGATTAGCTTCTAGACCCCAAACAATAAGAGTAAATTTTTTAAAAAATATTTTGAACATCAAAACCCTTTTGACTTAGTTTTGAAAATAAGATAAGACTAAGGTCATCAGCTTCAAGTCACCTCTATTAAACTGAGCAAGAATACCACAGAGACAAGGAAGATGTACAAAAAGTTGGGAACTATAGAAGGCACTTGGAACTGACTGAATACAAATATATTAAAAGAATATTTCATTTTTAAGGGAATCTCATTGTCAAAGAAACTGCAGTTGCAAACTAAAAAAGAAAGTCTTTGACAATTGTACTATTCTGGTCTTAAAATGTTGCCAGTGGCTGTGAAAGTCATAGCCTCCTAGGAAAGCATCCTCTTCAACACTCACCTTTTGTTGTGACAAGACTATCGCATAAGTAAAATCCTTCCAGCTTTCAATGCCAGGATAGGGGGATCAATGTTCAAAGGAGGTCCTCCCAGGTAGCGGCTTTGAGGTCTGGTCGAGGCAGCGCCACTACCCTGAGTGGGGGTTTGAGAGCTGCCTACAACCTGACCTGAACCTGCTCAGCTAGATTTCATATCAGCGTTGACACTCGTGTTTCTCCGCTCTGTCTCTTGTGCGTATTAGAGCCTGCATTTTTGTCGTGTGGCGCACTTTCCATCATATATTTGTTTCTCGGGGGAGGTTTCAGATGAATCATCCTTCCAATTTGCAGATCCCCATAGCTCAAAAAACAACACG
Source organism: Taxidea taxus jeffersonii (assembly GCA_003697995.1). NCBI lineage: Eukaryota > Metazoa > Chordata > Mammalia > Carnivora > Mustelidae > Taxidea > Taxidea taxus. Next base: position 15,882 of record ML106478.1, read on the forward strand.
TGTACTTGAGCTTGTGGTGGCTACATGAGATTTGGGACTATCTCCCTTTGAGAGCAGGGGAGGCTACCTGTGTGGACACGAAACAGGTACACGGAGGCTTGGGGAACAGAAGGGCGGGCTGTGACAGCAGATGGCTGGATGTGTACATGTCCCTGCGTTTCGGACCCACAGTTACATCTTATTTTTTATCCTCTTTTTCATAGCTCGTTGTGACAACATTCTGGCCAGGAGAGGGTGAGTAGATGATCTATTCCACATTTCATTAAAATGCCCTCTCCCACACATACACACACAAAGTTATGAAATGGAATAAAATAATAAGACAGAAAAAAGTAAAGTAAAATAAAATAACATAAGATTTTCATGCTGTCATCTATCCATGTATTCCTGGTCAGTTGGCCGGTTTAACACCTAAGTCACCTTGGAAGCTGTGTGACAAAAGCAGCTGCCTGTTGGCTCAGGTTTCTGACAGGGCCTGGGAAAAGAAATTGCTTCCTTCACATCGCCCAGCAACCTGCCCAACACACACTAGATTAGACGTTGGGCAAGAAAGAGACTTTTATTGTGTTATTTCCCTGAGATTTGGGGATTTATCTATTACGGCAACTAACGTCATTTTATTTTAACTAACAGAGTAACCTTCAATTAAACCCCAAATGTAATGTATAACTTTGATGGAACAACTCAGTAAACATATATACTCTCCCAAATATCATTTGACAGCTTTCCAAATATTTCACTTTCTTGCATTTCAGTCCTCTCTATCCTTAAAATGCATATACATTTCTGAAAGTACAAAGTATCACCGTCTTTCCTGCCTATCTGACCTGGGGCCTTATTTATGCTAGCCTCTCCTCCTAGCTGCCTACCTCAATGTATTTACCTGCAGGCAACTTTCCTATAGCTGCTTCTTAGATCCAAAGGAACAATTTCAGTTTTTCCTGCTTTGAAAATGATAACCCTGATTAACCGCTCTCAGTTTCTTACATTGCTTAGGAATCCACCAAGTGGCACTTGTGCACACTCTATCCATTGAAATAAACTACATTAACATTTTCAAAATGTTGCCTTATGAGATATGTATGCATATAATATGCACCTAAAAATCTGTGTCACAGGAGAGGCATGGCTATTAGTCGCCATTTCAGGAACAAGTAAAAGCCTGGGAGTTGAATTTCAGATCATCTAGCCCCTGTGTGACTGGCCCCCAACCCGCTCTGTCTTTGGATTTCCCCTTGGTGGTGGGGGTGGCTTTCAAACTCAGCAAAGCGCTATTGGTTTTTAACCTAACACAACAGATCACTACCACTTTCTTTTTTAAAACTTTATTCCTGTAAAATATAAAACAAAACCAAAAAGTCCAAAAACTTTATTTTTGAGATCTTAGAGAACATCATATACCCAGGGTACCCTTCAGTATCTATCATAGTTTCTCAAACATCATAGGCCCCTTTAAAAAAAAAAAAAGTTGATTAGATAATTGTTTCCAAACTTCATGTCAGTTATTCATTCATTTGTTTTTTTTTTTTTTTCTTTTCTGAGCGGAGTTATTTTTTTATCTTCCCCGGCATTCATAACTGTCTCCTTTCTTGGGAGTTTTTATGGCTACATACACTGCTTACTAGATGAAATTTCCTGTCTGTATTCCAGATACAAGGAAGCAGTATTAGGGAAGGAATTTGCACCTCAATGTGGTTGGTGTAGCTGTGTATCTGTAACCTTCAAAGAAAACTGGAAGGAAAAATGTGGCAAGTGTTCCTTTACCTGCGACTTCATGCAAATACTATAAAAGCAGGCAAGCTAGCATCTGGCTTTAGCGGTATTAAGAAAAAACACACTGAAGGTTTTGGAGGGGGTGAGGTTGGGGGAGCCTGGTGGTGGATATTAAGGAGGGCACGGATTGCATGGAGCACTGGGTGTGGTGCATAAACAATGAATGCTGGAACACTAAAATAAAATAAAAGACAAGACAAGACATGCACATTCTCCTTAGTGGCTTGTTATTTCTTCTGGTCCCTTTCTTCGCTGATTATTCGTTATCGACTGTGTCTTGGGAATACGCATTTTTTTCTGCCTGAATATCACATGTCTGGGCTTCTGTGTTTAGTGTGAGAGGGGATAACACAGCCACCCTCGAAGGACTGATTGAAGGATTAAATGAGAAACACATGGGGAAACGATATTATAATCCAATTGTTGAATAGTTTCACAAAGAGAAGTGTTTGGTTAAATTTTCAGAATCATTAAAAGGGAAAAGAGAGAAAAATAAAAGATAACAGTATCATAATTACATTAGATTAGAGAAAGCACATGGGATGAGAGCAGGTTAGGAGGAGAATCCTCTGGTCAAGCCCACCCAGGGCTTTAGGAGAACAACCTGGTACCCTGAATGCTTGTGTTGTTTGTTCCTGCCTCAGGCTCAGGGGCAGAATAAGTGCCTTCAGCGTTGGGGAGGCCGCCGACCTTCTCTGCAGTAATTCCTAATCCGTGGGTCAGAGGGGAAACAGCTTTCTGCACACCCCTCGCCGGTTCCTGTAGTCGTGTGAAATTCTCATTTGCTTGGCACCACAGCCCCTGTGATTCATGCGTCGGTAACTTCTTCTTCCAGGTAGTGGAACTGAGCTTCAAGTTTGACTGCTTTATTTTTTCAAGGAAAAAATAACACAGCTGGTAATGGGAGGAGATGAATTCGAATAGAGTTTGTGTGACCTCCAAACCACCCAAATTCTTCTTTGCATGCTTTTTCTCAAAACATCACATATAAACATTTTCCAGAGAAGGAAACTGAAACCTTGAAGGGATTGGCTACCTTCTGGAAGTTGTCATGGCCTGTATGTAGCTTACCATTCTCTTTACTCTCTTTACTTTAAATTGTCATTTTTTTTATTGTGATATGTTAGTCACCATATACTACATCATTAGTTTTTGATGCAGTGTTCCATGATTCATTGCGTAGAACACCCAGTGCTCCATGCAATCAGTGTCCTCCTTAATACCCATCATGGGGCTCACTCATCCCCCCAGCCCCCTCTCTTCTAAAACTCTCCCTTTGCTGTCATTTTTTTACAAGAAAAAATATTTGTTACTGTGGGAGGTAGTGAGTGTTAACTAAAATTATTGTGGTGATCTTTTAATAATACATATGGATATCAAATAGTTTTGCTGTGTACCCGAAACAATATTTATGTTAATTATATCTCAATAAAACTGGAAAAATGTTTAAAAAGTAATAATTGTTATATTACCTCAGACTAATTAGTAATGTCCACAGTGGTATTTGGCTTATTATTACTGAGAACAATGGCACTATTGTATCTAAGCACAGTTATAAGCCTTTGAAAATATTCTGACTAACCTCAATGATGAGATTTTTGGTTTGAAGCTTAAAAATATCTGTGGTAATATCCATATAATTTTGTATCACAAACACAGGAAATCTCATAAATTGGATCCTTTTAAATTTGTTTTATAAGTGAAAGAACTAGTTAGTGGAGACGCATATAAAAGAAATACTCCTGTCATGTTTTTCTAATGATTTTTCACATCAACAAACCACGTATTCATTCTTTGTTTAAAATAGTAGCATGAAAGTATTTCTAGTTTTATCTTATGGCAAAGGGCCATCCCATGGGCCCATTCCTGAGTAGCCATATGGCAATGGTGCTGCCATCTGCTTATCCTGATACTCCTTTTCCTGGCAAAACTTGGACCCATATGGGTTCTTTGTGTCTCATCTGTGTACATCCCGAGGAGAGGCAAAATCAGGTTCTACACTCTTCCGGGAAACAACTTTTCATAACATGAAGATCATCTCTTTCCTATTTATCTTCCTCTTCTTCTGGTTTTTACACACCTGTCTTCTTCTAATAGAAGTGGGAACAATTTGATTTCAGGAATATGTGAAAGCTGTCAGGGCAAGCTGTCAGGTTTGAGGCATCATAATCACCTCAAACGACTGACGGCTTGAGCTTTTGTGGATTTAAAACTTCATCACTCAGGAGATAAAATGATCCATCCTTTTCCATGTTGACAGGACAGCAATTTGGTGTCAATGTGGAGAGTCACATATTCAGACAACAAGGCAACAGAATCTATGAACAGGCCTCTTATAGTTCCAGTGACAACTATTTTCAGTAATGCCTAAAATATTTGATATGGACTGTTTAGAATAATTTAAGCAACTATGTCCATTTCTTATGTGACACATTCTTGGGCTTGAGTGCAAATATGGTAATAACCCATTTGCCAATCTGCTTTTTAATGTTTGCCTTCACACTAAATACCTATATTTATATTATTGAAATATTCAAAAGCATGTATGCATGCTTCTCTTCTTTAGTGTAGTTTAATTTGGTTTGAAATCTGTTTTGTGTATACGTACTTTTTTTTTTAGCTTAAAAAAAAAACTCTTATAGGAAACAATATATATGAAAACAATCACTACCATGTTGAGATTAATTACATGAATGAATACAACTCATTCAGGAAACTCAATGTTTACAAATACGAAATAACTGACCCACAATCTTGCTCTGTGCAAATCTACATTAGAAAGAATTAATATTGCAGCAAGCATGATTGTGAGTGCTATAGTATTCATAAAGGAAGTTTTTCCAAAGTACAAAGCCCATGTTTTTAGTCTCTGCTTCTGGCCCCAAGCCCTGATGTAAGTAGTCATTGTACTGGAGTAATCAACGCATATTCCTTGGTAAGAGCTTCATGCTTCTACTCATGTTGTTACTGCTATCTCTGCTAGAAGAGTTTCATGAAAATAACTATAAAATGGGTAACTTTATAAAAAAAGACAGAGGTGCCCAGGTGGCTCAGTCAGTTGAGTGTCTGACTCTTGATTTCTGCTCAGGTCAAGGTCCAAGGGTGGTAAGATCAAGCCCCACACTGGGCTCTGCGCTCAGCATGGAGTCTGCTTGAGATTCTCTCTACTCTCCCTCTGCCCCTCCCCAAACTTTCTCTCTGTCTTTCAAACAAACAAATAAAATCTTAATAAAAAAAAAAAATTCTAAATTTGAGAGAACAATAATTTGAAGCTTCTGGAATTACAAGCCATATAATTACAACTTTAAGGTATGGCTAATCTGAAAGATGACTGTGTAGATAATGTCTTTTGAAGAGATCTGTTTGATGATATACTACATCATTCTGACCAAGATGATTACTTAAGGGGTGGGGTTCAAGGCAGGCCAATCAGAACCATTATACATCTCTTGGCTCTACTGGCAAAGAATTTTCTTTCTCCATTATGCTTGTAAAACTAGTAGAATTGCTGACAATCTTCTTTGCCATTGACTGTGGAGAGTCTGAAATACAGAGAAAGCATAAAAGAGAGTTATTACTCGAACACTTGAATCTGGTCATGTCTTAAGTCAACTCTGCATTTGGGTTTCTATTATGTATTCTGATTATTCTCTTTTTCATTTAAGTCAGCTGAGTTGAATGTTTAGTTAACACCATCTTTACTATCAGCAACTAAATATCAGTAAAATTCACATGTGTATTAAGGAGGGCACGTGTTGTGATGAGCACTGGGTATTACATACAACTGATGAATCATTGAACACTACATTAAAAGCTAATGATGTACTATATGTTGGATAACTGAACATAATAATAAATTTAATTTTTTTTAAATAGATAAAAAAATAAAAATGGGAAAGAAAAAAAAATCACATTCCCAAATAGCACTACAAATTTCATTGCCTGTTAGGTTTAAATTACCCTAATTGCATATGTGCTTTTTTTTTTTTAAGATTTTATTTATTTATTTGACAGACAGAGATCACAAGTAGGCAGAGAGGCAAGCAGAGAGAGAGGAGGAAGCAGGCTCCCTGCTGAGCAGAGAGCCCGATGCGGGGCTTGATCCCAGGACCCTGAGATCATGACCTGAGCAGAAGGCAGAGGCTTTAACCCACTGAGCCACCCAGGCACCCCGCATATGTGCTTTTTGATGAGCTGTATTCAGTGTGAAGTGGAGATTTTTAAATGGATATTCTTGGAAATTTCAAAAAATGACCTAAGTGATACTGCCTACCAACTACATCTCTTACTGGAGAATAATGAAATGAACAATTGGGTTTTTTGTTTGTTTGTTTGTTTGTTTGTTTATCCATTCACCTATTGAGGGAACTTTGAGTTATTTCCAGTTTCAACTGTTATAAATTAAACTGATATATACAATTTTATATAAGTTTTTGTATGGATATAAGCTTTCTCTTCTGAGTAAATGCCAATGGAATGAAATAGCCAGATTCTATGGGAGATGAATGTTTAACCTTTTAAAATAAACTGCAAAATTATTTTCAAAATGGTTATACCATTTTATACTTTCAGTAGGAGAATGTAGTTTCAATTATTCCACATCTTTGCCACCATGAGGTGTATTCAGCATTTGGAATTTTAGCCATTCTAATAAATGTGCAATGATCTATGGTTGGGCTGTTAACTTGTGTTTTCCTAGTGATTCATGATGTTGAACATCTGTCCATGTGCTGCTGTGTTATTTTTCTTAATGAAGTTTCTGTTAAAACATTTTGCCCATTTTTAAATTGGGTTGATTGTTACTATTGAATTGGGGAGTTCTTTATATATTCTGGATACAAGTTATTGCATAAGGTATATGATTTATCAAAGCTTTCTCCCAGCCTGTGACTTGTCTTTTCTTTCTCTTAATGATGTCTTTTGGAGAGCAGAAATTTTTAACTTTGGTGAAATACAATTTATCAATTTGTTCTTGGATGGATTGCACTTTGGTGACATCTATCAAAATTATGCTAATTGAAAAAGGTTGAACAAAAAAGAATACAGGCTATCCAACTCCATATATATGTATAACTCTTGAATAGTACAACTTGCCTATAGTGATGGGAATTGGGTAAGTGTTGGCCTGGGTTAGAATTATAAAAGAAATACAAGGAGACTTTGAGAGCAATGAATATGATAACTGTTTTGATTGTGGTCATGACTATTGGTGTATATGTATGATAAAACTTGCCAAGTTTTAAGTTTAAATATGTGTAGTGTATTACTTGTCAATTATTGTCCTTGAACCTGGTAATTATGCATGACATGACAAAGTATATATTCATCTGCTAGGAGCACAAATTAAATAAAATAGAGCATGATTTATTTTTATTGTTATTATTGTGGCTTGAATAACTCTTGAATGGTTTTGTGAACTCCTAATTCTTAAATTAGGCAAAAATATGACACTTGGTGATTATCACAGAGGATTCAAAAGGTAATGAAATACACAGATATGTCAGTTTGTAGTTTCTAATGATATGGGCAAGCGCACCTTTTTCCCCCCTTCTTTTTAACTACAGAGACAGACCTGCTGGCAATGATCACAGTTGCAATATTCTATTACCGAAACCCCTAATTTTCCCCAGGTGACTTATTATTACCCTGAATTACTGTTATATTCTGTTTCTGCAGCTTACATTCCAACTAGATTGAAGATTGTTTATGTTCCACGAGACTAGCCTTGGAATAGGTCTTGGTCCTAGTGTTCTGAAAGTCTATGTAAAGGACGAAAGAAAGTAGATAGGGAAAAAAATCAGTAAGTGAAGGCCAGAATGTATGGCAATGAAAACAATAATTAATTTTCTTTTATTTAGACAAGGAAATAGTGACAACAAAATCAAAATGTATTTGGTTCCAGGATAATTTGGCTTAAAAATGATTACCACTTCTTAACATCTAAGGTGGTTGTCTTAGGCATATAAACGGGAAAACCATGGGCAGTAATGGCATATAAATCACAGCCCTATGGTTTCCTAGTTAAGAGACTATAAACAAGGCATTTAATCTCAAGTATCAGATTCCTACCATTATCTATTTATTTTAAAAATAGAGAAAAAATGTTGGTGTATCTTTTCTTCTATCAGGCTTAAAAATATCAATTGTTGACTCACTATGAAATGAAGTAAAAAAAAAATATAAGCCATCTGAAGAATAACACCTAAAAGTAAAAGCATACTATTTAGAGTTAAGACAAGGTGTTGGTTAAAGACTTGAAATGACATTTATAGATGCGATGGAGACACATACTAAACTGAAAATTAGTAGGTGTAATAAAAAGACTCATCCAACTTTTACTACAATCAGCACCAATTCTTTCCTCTATAATAAAGCAAGATTCAAAAAAGTATTGCTTTTTCTGCAGATTTTTCTGTGCTCTTTTAGCCAGTATACTCTTTTCAGACACTAACACATCTATGCCAGTCAGATGACATCTTAAAGTCTTACTGTGCCATTCAGGTTTAACATTCAAGTACTATCCTACTCTTGCCTGAAACTATTCGCTGAGAAATCAGCTTTTCTTACATCTGGTTTCTGCTTTCTGTAAGTATAATATCAAATCCATTAGAGATAAATTCATACATGAATGGTCCTTCCATGCCAGTGTGTTGCTTTTTAATTGTAGTAAAAAATATAAAAATAACCATCTTAACCATTTTTAGGTGTTCAGTAGTGTTATGTACATTTGCATTTTTGCACAACAAATCTCTAAAACCTTTGGCTGTTTGTGTGTTTTTTTTTCAAAATTGAAACTATATCCATTAAACAACAACTTCCTATTTCCCTCTTCCTCAATCCCCTGGCAACCACCATTCTGCTTTCAATTTCTGTGAGTTTTAGATACCTCAAATGAGTCAATCATATATATTGACTTCTCGTGGCTAGCATATTTCATTTAACATAATGTCTATAAGTTTCATCTATGATGTAGCAAATGAGAGGATTTCCATCTTTTCTAAGGCCGAACAACTTTTCATCGTATGTATGTACCACATTTTCTTGTAATGATTCATTTGTCTATAGACATTTGTGTTGCTCATGGCTATTGTGAATAATGCTTCAATGAACATGAGTTTGAAGTATCACTTCAAGATCCTGCTTTAAATTCTTTTGGATATAGATCCAAAAGTGAGGCAAAAATAGAATAATTCTATTTTTAATTTTGGAGGGAGCCACCATACTGTTTTCCACAGCAGCTGCAACATTTAATATTTTGACCAATAGGCACAAGGTCTCCAATTTCTCTACATCCTTGCCAACTCTTGTCATTTTGTTTGTTTTATTTTGTTTGTTTTTTTAATAGTGGTAATTTTAATGAGTATGAGGTGACATTGTGGCTTTGATGTATTTTTTCTAATGATTAGTGATGCTGAGTTTCATTTAAAATGCTTGTAAATCATTTGTATATCTTTTGGGGGAAATGTCTATTCAAGTCCTTTATCCATTTTTTAATTTGCTTATTTTCTTGTTGAGTTGTATGAGTACTTTGAATATTTTTGATATTAATTCCCTGTCCAATATATGACTTACAAATGTCTTCTCCCATTATATAGACTACCTTTTCAATCTGTTGTTTCTTTTGCTATACAAAAGTTTTTTGAGGTTTTTTTATTTTTGTAGTCTTATTTGTATATTTTTGTTTTTATTGCCTGAGCTTTTGGTATCATTTCCAAGATATCATCGTCAACTTGAATGTCATGAAGTTTTTCCCAATGCCTTTTTTCTATCATTTCCAAGATATCATCGTCAACTTGAATGTCATGAAGTTTTTCCCAATGCCTAAATCTAGTATTATAGATTTAGGTCTTAATGTTTAGGTTTTAATCCATTTGAGTTAATTTTTTTATATGGTGTAAGATAAGGATCCAACTTGTCCTTTTCAACGTGGATACATAGTTTTCCAACATCACTTATTAAAGAGAATGTCCTTTTTCCGTTGTGAGGTCTTGGCACTCATATAAAAGATCATTTGACCAAATCGATTAGGGTTTATTCCTGAATTCTGTATTCTTTTCCACTGCTCTATGTGTCTGCCTTTATGCCACTATCACATCATTTTAATTACTATAGGTTTGTATTGAAATACAGAAGTGTGATGTCTTCAACTTTGTCCTTACTTTTAAAGATTATTTTGGGTATTTAAGGTCCTTTCAGATTCTATAAAAAATTTAGGATTTTTTTTCCTATTTTTGCAAAATTGCCATCAGGGTTTTAATGGGATTGCACTGAATCTGTAGGTTGTTTCAGGTAGAATGGACATTTTTGTAGTGCTAAGTCTTCCAATCCATTAACATGGAATACTTTTCCACTTATTAGTGTCTTTAATTTCTTCCAGGAGTGTTTTATACTTCTCAATGTATAAGTCTTTTACTTTCTTTATTATATTTAATATTATATTCTTTGTAATGGTTTTGTAAATGTATTTTTTTAAACCTCATGTTTGGATTGTTCATTGTTAGTGATTGAACAACTTATTTTTGAGTGTTGATTTTGTATCCTGCAAGTTTGCTTAATTTGTTTATTAGTTTTAATAGGGGTTGCATGTGTACATGTGTGTGTAATCTTTATTGTTTTCTACATATAAGGTTATACCATATACAGAGATGAGTTTACCTCTTCCTTTCCAATTTGGTTACATTGTTTTTCTTTCCTAGGCTTAATTGCTCTTGATAGAATTTCTACTACTACCTTGAATAGAAATGGTGAAAGTAGACATCCTTTCCATGCTCCTGATTTTAGAAGAAAAGATTTCAAATTTTCATCATTAGGTGTGATGTTTGCTGTAGGTTTTTTCATGTATGATTTTTATTATGTTGAGGTAGTTTCCTTCTATTTTTAGTTTGTTGAGATTTTTTTTTAAATCATAAATGGGTATTAAAGTTGTTAAATGCTTTTACCACATCAGTTGAAGTGATCATGTGGTTATGGTCTTCATCCTGTTAATGTGGCATATTATGTTGATTTTTGTATGTTGAAATATACTTGTATTAAAATAACTAAAAGAATAAATCCTACATAGTCATGGTGTATAATCTTTTTAATACACTGTTGAACATGGTTTGCTAATATTTTTCTGAGGATTTTTTTCACCAATATTCATCAGGTATTTTGGTCTGTAGTTTTCTTGTAATATCTTTTTCTGGCTTTGTTATCTGGTGATACTGGGTTCATAGAATAAATTTGTATTTTTTTCTTCTACTTCAATTGTGTTGGAAATTTGATGAAGACTGGTATTAATTCTTTAAATTTTTCATAGAATTCTTCAGTGAAATCATCTGGTCCTAGGACTTTCTTTATTGGGAGATTGATTATAGCTTTAATGTCCATCCTAGTTATAGATCTGTTCAGTTGTGTTGGTTTTTTTTTTCCTTCATAATTTAGCTTTGGTAGGTTGTGTGGTTTTCAGAAATTTATCCATTTCTTCTATTTTGTCCATTTTATTGTGTACAAAAATTCATAGTATTCTCTTATAATCTTTTTTATCTCTGTGGCATCATTAGAAATATCTAGTCTTTCAATTCTGATTTTAGTTATTTGAGTTTTCTCTCTTTTTCTTGTAGTTTATGTAAGGGTTTGTCAATTTTGTTGATCCATTCAAAAAATAATTCCTAGTTTCATTGCTTTTATTGTTTTTCTATACTTTATTTTGTTTATCTCTGCTCTAGTCTATATTACCTCCTTCCTGTTTTTAATTTTGGGTTTAATTTGTTCTTTTTACAATTTCTTAAGGTGTAAAATTAGGTTATTTATTTGAGATCTTTCTACTTTTTGATTGTGTTTACTGTTCTACACTTTCATCTTAGTACTTCCTTTGCTG
>ML106479.1:0-10909 GCA_003697995.1 Taxidea taxus jeffersonii
TCCCCCTTTATGCTTTTTTTGTAGTGTGACTTGATTTTATGTCCAAGAGGATGTTATTGTTCTAAAACCTATGGAATGTTGGAGCAGGCTTGCACTGGATTACAGGAGCTGATTGTACACATCTCTCCCCAAGTCTGTGCTATCAGTGATTTCTCATTGGAAGCTTGAAATCAACAAGGGTGCGGCACTTACCCCACAGAGAGTGGCAAATATTGCAAAGCACAATTTGCTCCCTCTGGAGAACTGGTAGTTAAAAATTTACTTCTGCACCACGCCTACAACTGAAAATGAAAGGAACCTGTTTCCCCCATGTGGGGGTATATGCAGAAAGCATGTGAAATGAGGTGATATACCCTCCTTGATAAATGAATGCTAGAAAATGAACATTTACCTTAGATATACTACAAGGACAGAATAATGGACAAGGTATGAAGGTTTTTCAAGACCTTAGTAGGAAATATAGAGGTATAACTACAATAAATTTTCTCCACAAGAAGATAATGTATGTTTTTATCAATAATTTTTAAAAGAAGTAGAAATGTTGTGCATGCAAATTTGTTGACACTTTCCTCGTCCATGCCTTCTCATGCAAGAAACTTTAAGCAATCTAATAGGAGGGAAGTAGAATGAGATCCTGCTTCTGTAAGAAGATATTGCTCTTGAATTCCACTGTGTCTATATATTTACCAAGCATGGCATATAGTTATGTCAAACTCAATGTATCAAAACTAAGACTAAATTTATTTATTTGACAGAGAGAGAGAGTGAGATCATGAGTAGGCAGAGAGGCAGGCAGAGAGAGGGGCGAAGCAGGCTCCCTGCTGAGCAGAGAGCCCAATGCGGGGCTCGATCCCAGGACCCTGAGATCATGACCTGAGCTGAAGTCAGAGGCTTTAACCCACTGAGCCACCCAAGTGCCCCTCAAAATTAAAACTAAATGTATCAAAACTAAAAGAATAAAGAAACATATCTTCCCTCAAAATTACTTCACAGGTTTTTTTTTTAAGATTTATTTATTTATGTATTTATTTATTTGAGGGGAAGGGGCAGAGGGAGAGAGAAAGAGAGAATCTCCAGCAGACTCCCTACTGAGCAGAAGTCAGATGTAGGGCTCACCACCACAACCCTGAGATCATGACCTGAGGCCAGATTCTGAAGCACAACTGACTGAGCCACCTAGGAGCCCCAAATTGCTCTACATTCTGTATACCTCACCTTGATATGACTCCACAATACTCACCTCTAACTTCGTCATCTGGTCCAGAAACATGTTTCCTAATGCCTGTGACTTACCTGCAAATTCTAATTATCACCTGGATGAATGCTACCTGGTTGACATCACTGAGCTGGAAATTTTGAGGGAATAAAATGAAATCTAATTTTGCTAATTTTCTGCTTCAAGTCTTTCCAGAACTTTATTGTCTATGGCCAAAAACCTAAAATCCTTATGAAGTTATGTAAGACCTTCCTTGACTTGTTCCTGCATGTTTCCTTGGTATATTTTCATCATGTCCTACCCCTTGCCTTCAATATTTCAACCACACTAAACTACCAATTGCACATTTTCTAACTTTAATTTTTTATCTCCTACAATACCATATGTCACATCTACTCTCTCTCATCAGGATAACTCTGGCCTCAGGAAATCTGAATGTGGTAATCTCTTAGATATTCAATCACTAGCAGCTATTATTTATGTACATCTGAGAATGTTGTGAATTTTCATCTGTTTTAGTCATCTATGAGATCTTTGAGGGCAAAAATCACACTCAGTTTAGGGACCAGCACCCATTACACAGCAGTATAACATAAATGTTTGCTGATGAATGCTTGTACTTGCCATACGACTTATAAAAGTACTTTTTGAATATAATACTACTACTACTAATAATAGTAATAATAACTTACTCCTTCCCTTAAATACAGGTAAAAAATAAGTCATAATGGTGAAATCTATACCAATACCAATGGATGATAATTCTTTCAAACAACTCTGATGGGAGAAGAAGGGGATAATTAAGGAGTGAACTGGAGGTAGATTTGGGCAAGTTCATAAGACCTTCTATATTAGCAAAGAGTGAACGCTCCAGGAACATCAAACATTCATAAACATTTTATCGACTCCAAGTCCACATTCAATCCTTTTACATTAGCCATTTTTTCAGATTGTCTGTTTTTTTAAAATTAATTCACATAATTGATATTTTGATTTCATGAAGAAAAAATCTCTTTTTTGGAAAATGTAAATGTCTTATTCTTATTTAAATATACCACAAGCTAAACCCTATTCCTGCTATATCATCATTTAAAAACACCTAAATATTTTATATGAGTTGGTGATTACTAAATATATTAAATCCATGAAAAGCTTCATATTTTTAAATTTTCCCCCAGTTTAGATAATCAAGTTGGAAGTTTCCTTAGAACAATCAGAAGTTACAGTCAAAAGTTAACTCCTTATGAAAGTGAATAATAAATCATTGTATATATCACAGGAATGTCTTTCCTGCCTGTCTTCCCATTGCACAAAGACTCTAATGGAACTGAAGTGAAAATCTGACTGCAGCTGCAGCAATACAAGTTTTTCCCTGCACCTTGTTCTGTTTTGGGTGCTGCAGAGCCATGCAGAGCTAGAAATTGACCAATAATTTTTCTGTAAAATATACTAAAGCAGATAGTCAGCTGAGGGGGGGGGAGTTAAAACAAGCTGAAAGAGCCAAGCACAAAAGTCCATGAAATTTCAGCAATAATGTTTTGACTCCTTACCTGTTATGTCGTTTGCCAATATCCTCTCCAATTCTGTAGGTTGCCTTTTAGTTTTGTTGACTGTTTCCCTTGCTGTGCAGAAGCTTTTATCTTGATGAAGTCTCAAAAAAATTCATTTTTGCTTTTGTTTTTCTTGCTTTTAGAGATGTGTCCTGCAAGAAGTTGCTGTGGCCGAGGTCAAAGAGGTTGCTGCCCATCTTGTCCTCTAGGATTTTGATGGATTCCTCTCTCACATTTAGGTTTTTCATACATTTTGAGTTTATCTTTGTGTATGGTGTAAGAGAATGGTCCAGTGGCTGTCTAATTTTCCCAGCACTATTTATTGAAGGGACTTTTTTTCCATTGTATATTTTGCTTTGTTGAAGATTAGTTGACTGTAGAGTTGAGGGTCCATTTCTGGGGCCTCTATTCTGTTCCACTGATCTGTGTTTCTGTTTTTTGTGCCAGTACCATACTGTCTTGATGATTACAGCTATGTGATAGAGCTTGAAGTCTGGAATTGTGATGCTGCCATCTTTGGTTTTCTTTTTCAGCATTCCCCTGGCTAATAGGGTCTTTTCTGGTTCCAGACAAATGTTAGGACTGTTTGTTGCAACTCTGTGAAAAATATTTATGGTATTTTGATAGGGATTTCACTGAATGTGTAGATTGCTCTGAGTTGCATAGACATTTTAACAATACTTATTTTTCCAATCCATGATAATGGAACGTCTTTCCATTTCTTTGTTCTTCCTCAATTTCTTTCATAAGTGTTATTTTAGTTTCTGGAGTAAACTCTTTGGTTAAGTTTACGCCTAGATATCTTATGGTTTTTGTTGCAATTGTAAGTGGAATTGATTCCTTAATTTCTTTTTCTTCAGTCACATTATTAATATATAGAAATGCAGCTAATTTCTGTGCATTAATTTTGTATCCTGACACATTGCTGAATTGCTGTATGAGTTCTAGCAATTCTTTGGTGGAGTCTTTGGGTTTTTCCACATAGAGTATCATGTCAGCTGTGAAGAGTGATGGTTTGACTTCTTTGCCAATTTGAGTGCCTTTTATTTCTTTTCATTGTCTGAATGCTGAAGCTAGGACTTCTAGTACTATGTTGAACAATAGTGGTGAGAGTGGGTATCCTAAGATCTATAAAGAACTTCTCAAACACAACACTCCCAAACCAAATAATCAGGTCAAGAAATGGGCAGAAGACATGAACAGACACTTCTCCAAAGAAGACATACAAATGACCAAAGACACGAGAAAAAATGCTCCACACCACTTGTCATCAGGGAAATGCAAATCAAAACCTCAATGAGATACCATTTTACGCAAGTTAGAATGGCTAAAATTAACAAGACAGGGAACAATAAATGTTGTAAAGGATGCGGAGAAAGGGGAATTCTCTTACACTGTTGATTGGAATGCAAGCTGGTATAGTCATTCTGGAAAACAGTATGGAGGTTCCTCAAGAAGTAAAAAATAGAACTACCTTATGACCCAGTAATTGCACTACTGGATATTTACCCAAAATATACAGTCTTCACCCCAATGTTCATAGCAACAAAGTCCATAATAGCCAAACTATTGGAAGGAGCTGAGTTGCCCTTCAAAAGATGAATGGACAAAGAAAATGTGGCTCACATATACAATGTAATATTACTCAGCCATCAGAAAGGATGAATACCTACCATTTACAATGATGTGGATGTAACTGGAGGGTATTATCCTAAGTGGAATAAGTCAGTCAGAGAAAGGCATTTATCATATGTTTTAGTCATATGTGCAATATAAGAAATTATGCAGAGGATCATAGGGGAATGGAGGGAAAACTGAATGGGAAGAAATCAGAGGGAGCCAAACCATGAGAGACTCTTGACTCTGAGAAACAAACTGAGGGTTGTGGAAAGGGAGGTGGGTGGGAGGATAGGGCGACTGGGTGATGTGTATTAAGAAGGGCACGTGATGTGATGAGCACTGAGTGTTATGCACAACTAATGAATCATTGAATACTACACCAAAAACTAAAGATGGCTATGTTGGCTAATTAACTTTAAATTAAAAAAAAAAAAAGATTTTGACTCCCAATCTTCTAATTCTTATATCCTCTCTTTTAAAAAAAATATTTTTATTAATGTATAATGTATTATTTGCCTCAGGGGCACAGGTCTGTGAATCATCAGGTTTACACATTTCACAGCTCATATGATCTGTTTAATACAACTATCTAATCCAATACCATATCATTTATCTCCTAATCTTCACTAACATGGGTAAACTATGATGTCTTTTCTTTTTTTTTAATTAATTTTTTTTTCAGTGTTCCAAGATTCATTGTTTATGTACCACACCCAGTGTTCCATGCAATATGTGCCTTCCTTAAAACCCACCACCAGGCTCACCCAACCCCCTATCTACCCCCTCTCCTCCAAAACCCTCAGTTTGTTTCTCAGAGTCCACAGTCTCTCTTGACTATATTTCTTTGCCATACAATTTTGTGGGCTATCCCATTGTGGATTGAAGAAGTTAACTAATGGTTTCTATTTCTTGCAGCCAAATGGCCACTAATAAACAGCCAACTCAACTTTTTTTGTTCCAACTAACCTCTATAATTCTGATCTCTTTCTGTAATTTCCACCTTATTTTTTTTTTTTACTTTTTTCAGTCTTTATTTATTTTTAATACATAGTTGAGCACCTTCCAGGGGTCAGACACTGTTCTAAGCCCTTTACAAATACAATAATCCTATGAAACAGATAGTGTTATTGGCCTGATATAACAAGTGAAGAAATAAGCACTGCCCAAGTAAATTGCTAAAGATCATACAGTGAATACATAGAAATGAAGATTGAACCTCAGGCGTCTGGCTTTTGGGGTATAACCAATACCTTCTACTCCCTCCTCCTCCATTTCAACTTATAAGGACTTTAGAGGATATATATATATATATATATATATATATATATATATATTGTTATTTAAACTACCTTCTAAGTTCTGAAAATCTGCAGGACATTACCAGCACATGTCTAACCTTAGCTCACAGTCTCTTAGAAGAGAGAACTTGGTAAACAGTATGATAATGTTTACTGTAGCTGGATATAATTATCCTTTAAAATGTAATTTTAAATTAATTTCAACTAACATATTAAGAGGAATGAACTAATTCTCTCATTTTCATGAGATAAGCTGGTCTCCTGGCAAAAGGTAGCTTTCTAGCTTTCTTTGTACCAAAACAGTTTGTTTTTCTAAAATCAGACTTATTTACCAAAAACATAACCACCTGCCTTCATAGGCTCCTTTAAAGAGGGAAGCAACCTCAGCCAGGACACTGAGCAGCATATTTCTGAGTGACTGGCTACCTGCCTGTTGTGAGGGGCAGCCAAAACAATATAGAGAACCCAAGCAGTACTCCCTCAATAGCAAAGGGTAGGCAGAGTCTAAGCTCTTGATTTATCTGAAGCATTTATCAAAGTTCCTGATTATATGAGCTGGAATTTGGATAGACAGACTGCTAACTGAGTGAAACAAAAGTAACTTCTTACACCAAGAAAGTGAAGCTACAAATAAAAATGTTAATGTTTGGCTTGTCTTTGAAAATGAAAAACAAATACCTAGCCATAGGCTGACTCAAGGAAACAAATATAGTCACACAGACCATCAAGTTTCTTTTAGTAGCTGTCAAAAGAATATAATGCAATATGAAAAGGTATTGTTGACTCCTTAATCTGTGGCAGGGGTCAGGTACTTCTACACAGGTAGAGCAGAACATCTTTAGACTTGCAGATGGTAGTATAGTCATCAGATTGAAATCATTCCTACTATTATTATAATATTGGTTTCTATTGCTTTTCTAAGAAATTACTCCAAATCTGACACAACAGAAATTTATTTTCATGTTATTCTAGTCATCAGAAATTTAAAATCATGTTTATTAGGTTAAAGTCAAGGTGCCTATAGGACTGGATCTTTCTGGAAGATCTGTTAGGGAGAATTCATTCCCTTGACTTTTTCAGATTCTGATGGCTGTTGGTTTGTGGCCCCTTCCTCCATCTTCTAAACTTATCACTCTAATCCATTATCACATCATCTTCTCTTCTGGCACTGATTTCTCCTGCATGGGGACCAGAACTGTTGTGATTATGTCAGACCCATCAGGATATCAGGACTATCTGCCCATCTTAAAGTCCTTGATTTAACCACATGTGAAAAGTCCTTTTTGGTGTATGAGGTTACATTCATAGCTTCGGAAGGTTAGGAAATGAACATTTGGGGGAACCATTATTTATCTATAACTACATACTTATATTGTTTCTTTTCATTGTTGTGCTTAGGATCTCTCCTTTTGTGATTTCTGAAATAAGGGGACTTCTGATGGATGACAGATTTGGAAGGAAAAGATGACAAAGATAGAATGTGGTATGTGCTTCCTGTTTGATCTGGTAGACTGAGCTCCAACTGGAAGTGAAGTGAATAGGTTAACAACATGATTAAAAGATATGACTCAAGCCAAATCACAAATCTTTGAGTTCTCAAGTATTCCTATATCTAATGGAATAGGAAAGAGGACACCCCTGGATCTGCTCAGAATTCAGTTTGTTCTCCCTAAAGCATAGGCCAAATGTTATTTTTAAGATGTTCCAAGTCAATGGAATATCTTTTGCAAAAAACATCAACAAATAACAGGAAAGATTTTCTTTTAACTCTCAACTATGGGCATGTTATAAGTCATTCTGGGAGCTAGCCCAAGGAAGGAAAAAAAAGAGCTAATGCTACAAGAGGATTGTCTTAGGTAATTGGTTTGTGAGCATGTGAAAAGCAAACCATTTGTTACTATTTTACTTATCTATTTCCATAAAACAAATAATCACATAATTTACTAGTAAAAACACCCATTATGTTATCTCTTACCCCTTTTATGAGTTAACTGGATTCAGCTGAACAGCCCTACTGATCTCAGTTAGGGATTCTTAACTACTTGTTTTCAAATGGTTGCTTAGCCTGGTATCATCTGAAGGCTCAACAGAAACACTGGATTGGTTGGAATTTTCTCATTCTTCCTGTAGTCTCAAGGCTTCTCTGAATATACACCTATCTATGTCTCCTCTGCTTATAGTTTCTCTAGTTCTGGGTTTCCAGAAAATATAAATGCAAATGCTTCCAGGCTCTAAATGTTCAGGTTTAAAAGTTCTGGATTTGAGACTTTTGGGAGGCAAGTCACACCCAGGTCAGATTCATGAGGATTCCACTAGGGCCTGAGTGCCAGGAGCACAATTTCTAGGAGCCCATACTTTTGGTGACCATTAAAAAAAAAAAAAATCAGAGCAAACCAACTGTTTCAGTTTTTCTATGACTAAGAGAATTCCCTGGACATGGCACTTTTAGTACTAAAACTAGGTTATTTATTTATTTATTTATTTATTTATTTATTTTTAAGACTTTATTTTAAAGTAATCTCTATACCCAGTATGGGGCTTGGACTCACTATCCTGAGATTAAGAGTCACATGTTCTACTGATTGAGCCAGCCAGGCACACCAAACCTAGGGAATTTCTAGAAAAAGTAAAATGATTGGCCACCCCACAACAAACCATTTGAGAATTTGTGGATGGGTGGTCTAGCAGTCTATTAACACATGAATATGAGATTGTAAAACAAAAGATATTTTTTAGATCTTTTTTAAGATCTAAAAACGATATTTTTTAGATATTTTGAGTTTTAGGCTCAAGTGTTATTTTAATCATTTTTAGAGATAAGGATACACAAGCTAAAAAACAAAGAGATAAAACAAACAATAGCAATGACAATAACCAAATGTATTTTCCTTGCCCATGGTCAGCCAGTTATAGATAGATCGGCTTGGATTTAGGCTTGGATTTAAGCTGTTTTTTTCCATCAAACTTCGCTGCCTGGAAACCTATTACAATGGACTTGCCTATGTTTTTGCTTATCTCTTTTGCCATTAAAGCTTGATGTTTGGTCTTCTAGATAATTTTTACATAGGGTATAGGTGAATCATGCCACTCTATGGTGAGAGCCTGAATAGGAGAATTCACACTTATTTATCTTTGTGATAGCTGTTATAAGAGCTTGGTATGTGACACCTGTTCAATAAATGCTTGTTAGTTGTAATTATAATTGTTGAACTTTTTAGCGTCCTTCCATTCTTTAACTTTATACTACTCTTTCCAAATGTGTGAAAATTCCATAGTCTTTTTTTACTTTCATTTTCCAAGTGTATTATAGTAACTTCCCGGGGCTGTGGTAACAAATTACCACAAAATTGGTAGTTTTAAACAACAATTTATTTTCTTGCAATTCTGGTAGCTAAAATTTTATAATCTGGCAAGACCACCCTCTCTCTGGAGGGCTGTCAGGAAGAGTTTATTCTTTTCTCTTCTAGCGTCTAGTGGCTATTGGCCTTCTGTGACATATGGCTGTATCACTCCAATTTCTAACCTTGTGGTCCTATTGCTTCCTTCTCTGTCTCTGTGAAATCACCTTTTGCCTCACTAGCATAAGGAGGGTCATTGGAATTGAACCCACTTGTAAAATGCTAGGATAACTTTCTCCTATCAAAATTCTTAAATTAATCTAGCTTTTGCCATCTAAAATAATAGTCACAGATTCTTGGGATTAGGATGTGGAAATATCTTGTGGAGAGCTACCAGGAAGCTCATTAAAGGTATTGATGCCTATATGCCCAAATATTCAGAGTTAAAAACCAAAAGTCTAAAGTACTTTATAACATAATTAAAACAAACACTACAGATCTCTAGATGATGAACGTAAGAATATTTTAACCCAAACTACTATAATAGCTTTATACTTTCATGCTCGTATGGTCAAAGAAATTTATATTCAGTAAGTTTCCTTAAAAACAATATAAATAAGAAACTGAAGAAATTAGTTTCTGGTTTCCATGAGGAACATTGGATTCATGAGTCTGGGATAAGAGCTGATGAGCTCAGCTAGAGAACTTGTAACTCTTCAGATGATGAGTTTCACAGTCACGTACTGAAGTCAGCTTAGTAGTTGAAGGGAAAGTGCACCTTCCTGGAAAGGAGAAAGAAGCAATTGATCTTTTTCCTTCTGAAGGAGGTTGTGTGTGTGTGTGTGTGTGTGTGTGTGTGTGTGTGTGTGTTACTGACCTAGGAATTTATATATTCCTAAGAAACAGGGTTGAGTTTCTAAGAAAGAGAGCATCTTCCGAAGCAAGAATATCACTCATGTATAACTATCGAAAACCATCCTTGGCCTCAGGCCAAAAATAACTTGATAACAAAACATCTGTATTTAGAGAACATAGCGTGCATTTTGTAACAGTTTGATACTTATAAACTGTTTGTTTTCTATAAGTATTTAAATTAATTAACACAAAAATGCTTTTTTATCAGTTTTCATTCCTTACAATATGGGAATATCCACAGTACTTTTAATTAGTGAATGTGGCCCCAACAATACATTTCTTGATCAATTGGTCTTTCTCAAGAATAGCTTGATAAAGATTTATTTTACTTGATATGAATATGGAATATTAGCTTTTAATATAAATATTTCCAAACACATAGAAAACAAGTTATAATGAAAAGATTCAGCTTTCTTTCTTTTTCTGTCCTATTTTGAACTCTAACCTTCTTTCCACTCTATTTATTTTGGTTCCTTTCGCTTCAATACAGTATATCCCCTTGAATTGCATTTTAACACGGATGTCCAGAAATGTCTATTGTCCTTCACTTTGCAGGAGCTTATACAGCAGATGGTGCAAATGGTCCAGCATATATTTGAGGGATTGATATAAAAATGATCTGCCAGAATGCTAACATTTTTGGCATTTTGTCAAATTATAACAATGACATGTTAGAGGAATTCAGAATATGTGAAATCATTGTAATGTTTTCTCCTTATTTTCCAAGTCTATATTCTGTTTTCACAAAGTATGATGTAATTTTATCTCCTAAAAATATGCTTTTCCTCAAATCCTTTCTTCAGCCTACTTCTCAGGTATCATCCTTGATGGCAATATTTTTATTTATTTCTCTTTATTTTCTTCTGTGAAAGTCTCAAGTGTTTAGCTTCTTTTAACTCACAGCAGATGAAAATTAGATAAATTTGCATCTTTATTGTACATTTATTTTATATGTATAAAAATTAACTGGGA
>ML106479.1:11309-22276 GCA_003697995.1 Taxidea taxus jeffersonii
CTCTGCCTACTTGTGATCTCTGTCTGTCAATTAAATAAGTAAAATCTTTTAAAAAAATGAATTAGCTCAGTCTCTGGAAAATGTACTATATAAAATACTGAACTTTCTGGATCAGTTATCCTCCTATAGCCTCTGAAACAAACTTTATCCCCAACCCCCTGTAGATATAAAATGAAATACTGCTAAATATCAAACATTCAGTAGGCTTCCTTGTTGCCTCTATGTCTTCACACCTTCTTGCCTTCACATATTGCTGGACTCAGTGATGGAATGAGTATATGTTCTTCTTTTCTTTGGCTCTGATCATGTAGCTTGCTTTGGCCAATTGAATTTAGGTGGATATAGTATGTCAGTTCTGATGCTGGGTCATAACATGACCTACATTTTTACATTTGCCCTTTTGGGCCTTTGCCAACACCATGAGAAGAACAAACAGGTGGCCCAAGGAGGATGAGAGATATGTAAAGAAGCATCACAATATTGAAAAGTAAAGCCACAACTATTGTTACCACCTGAATCAGAATGATGAAAAGAGCTGAGAAAACTCAGAGTTTGGAATTTATAGATGTTGGTTGATATAGTCTATAAGAAAAATGTAGTGATGTTGTTGGCAAAGTGAAGTTTTGAGTTTGATATCACAAATTTTAAAATAAAATTACTTTGGCCAAGTGTACATTTTTTTACCAACAATCATGAGCTCTTTTTTTACGGCTCAGAGAAAAACAGGATGATCTTACGGGGTGCTAGATTTGGACATGGATCATAAGAGGGTGGAGGCCATTCATAGTATATTCAGTAGGCTAATTAGAATGATGTCCTACGTAACCTAAGATGAAAAAGTAGAAAAAGGAGGATGGCAGTGTTGAGAGATATTGAGATGAAAATGGTATCATGACCTCATAAGACTTAAAAAAAAAAGTTAGAAAAATTACAACAAATGAGCTGAAAAGATATTCCTTTACAATTGAGAGTAAAGTATAAAAATTAAACATTTCAGAGATGGTACAATTCATTTTTTTAATCTTTAATTTTAAGCCTGCATTTTAGTTTCCTCTTCCTGTCCAATTTTGGCAAAAAGGGGTTACAAAATAAGAAAAATACAGGGTTTAGATGCTAATATTGTTAAGATACCAGTCTAATTGAGTGACTTCTTAAACTTATAACTTTGGAATTAGAATTCAAAAAATTTTATCCACTGTTTTTTCACCTGTAAAAGGAAGAAATAAAATAATACTATTTAATTATTTTAATATATCTAGAACAAAACAAACAGTAATTATAGCAAGTAGAATTATAACAAAAATATCTCTGGTCACTTCAGAAAACATGGAAATGCAGAGATCCATGAAGAAATATTTAAAGGCATATCTATTTTATTTACAAATAATGGTTAAAATATGTGAAATCATAACTAACTTTATGTTTATAAGTATATGCATATGTAAGTATAAATATAATTTTTATATATGTATATATAAGTCATTGATCCCAGGATTTCTATTATAAGGATTTAGTAGTATTAACTCATTTAATCTTCACAGCACATCCATGATATTGATGCTATTATTATCTGCATTAGATATATTTAATAAAGAAATGGAAACAGAAAAGTTAGTAAGTATTCAGAGCTCATAGGCAGTTTAGCCCAGATTTGAACATAGGTAACCTGGCTGTAGAGACTAGAGGCTCTTACTCTCTGTAGTACATTAAATATAATTGCCATATGTAAATTAAATAGTGTGTACACAATCAATACTCACTTTTAAATATTTACATATCCTACTGAAAATATATCAATGGAAAATATATTTTTGTGGTGAAAGCAAATATTCCTTTTGTTGGATATACCTTGATATTTCATATTCTATTACTGAAAATGTGTCATGTACTTTTTAATTATATAAATGCCATTTCAATGAACATCAGAGGACGTAGATTGCTCACCGTTTCTTAACTTATTTTTTCTAGAAATACATTTAGATCTCAGTTTTAGTAAATGAGTATAAAGATAGTGTGAAGATTTATGAGTTTGTTAAAAATTGTGTGAAGATAGTGTAAGCCAAGTGTATAGATAAGTATAAAGATGGATAGCATTTATAAGAAATTTGATATAATTTTTTGTCATAAATTCCTGACTGCTTTGGAGAAACATTTTTCATTATCACTTTATCTATTACAGGGACATAGGTCTTGTTTATTAACATTTTTCAAAAACCAAAAGAGTTTATTTTTAACTTCACACAGCTAGAATTTACAACTGTATTAAGAAAAAAGCAGTAGGGGATAAGTCCACAAAGGTAATCTGACAGCCAGATTTGGAAGAGAAGATAATCTAGCAACATGGGAATCAGTGAGAATTAAAATAATTATCTAGTTGTGTAGTAACAAGAGCACAAACCAGGGTAGCTCCTGTGAGAGAATATAATTGAACTGATGAAAACTGGGTGGTAGATAAAGAGCAACTAGAAAGAGATCAAATAAAAAACAGAGGAAAAAAATATTGATTTGTATATCTTCAGCTCAGGGGGATGGAATGATGGTGATGTCAAGAAATACTACTTATGAGAGTGGATTTTCTAAATAAAATGTCTGGCTTACATGCACATTGAATGTAATCCTCTTTTCTACTTATCCTGTTCTTTCATCTTCCACCTATGCCAGCTCTCCATAAATATGTCAGCCTCAGGGAGAACCTTATGAATTAATCTTATGAAAATAATTTCAAATGTTTTTTTTTTTTTAAGTGTGCTAAGGGAGAAGTACATGAAATCATCATCCTATGTTTTATAGATCAATATATACCAAAAAGTATACACATTCCTCCACAGTCAGGATTCAGTTTCACAATAGATTCTTAAGATCTCATCCAGTATGCTTCTAAGGAACATCTCCTAAGTGTCAGTTCATGTATCTTAAATGAATATAAATTAATTACTGAATAATCCTGGGTGAGAGTTGATCGGTAAGACAATTATCCTTTGAACTGTGTATAATAAATTTAGATAATATAACTATGGCTTCTTTCTACTGAAATATTGAGGGCTTTTTCCAATATGCTTTTCTCAGTGCTTTAAAGATGCTATCATTCTGAATATTACCTTTACCTCCTTCTGATTCTTTATTTTTAATATCATTTTTAAAGCTTCAAATATTTTCATTTCCCCAGTTTGATGGCAAGTTTATGATGTTCATATATTTACGATTGCAAGTAATGCAATAGAATATTGAAAAGGTGGGACTGGCTGATGGGATAACCATCTGAAATTATCTTATTCTATTAGCATATAAATCTACCCTGAAGCAAGATTTTAAACTCTGAAATATTTTAACTGTCTGCTGGTGAACAGGTGGACATTTCAGAAGTTGTCAGAGACCTATGGTACACCATATTCTATTATTCTGCTTATTTCCCCCTATTTCTCATGACCCCACATTTTCCCTACATATATTTCTATAGGGTCTTCACGTGATACATGGTCAACGATATTCTCTTGTGCTTCTCAGTGCTACATCTCCTTTGGAAGGCTTCATTTTATACTTACATATTCCATTTTGATCAATGATAATTTTTTTCTTGGTAATATTAATATTATGGCAATTCACTAGAGGTCTCAAACTTTACATCTGCAAAAATTCAAAGTTCAGGTCTTATGTTTTAGTTTTCTAGTGGCTAATATATCATTTAGCAGTGTGCTTTTGCTTTCTTTGCTATTTCTGTTCTGAATTATTGTAGCATAGTTCTGTAAAACACAGTATAAGAAGTTGGTAAAACATAACTTACACTTTCTTTGCATAGGTTTCCTATTTGTAAGGGATAATAGTACTAAAGTGCCCTGATTAAAAAACAGAAAGAAGATGAAGAAGAACCAGCAAAGCAAAACTCAATTACTACCAAGCTCCTAATCATGATGAAGGAATTTCATTGATCCTAATATTCCTTAAGTCAGTCCATTCAATTTAGATCAGGAATACTGCCTTCAATATTCCTTTCCTAGTGCTACATTAGCTAGACTCTTTGTTGCTAGTGATACATATCTAGCTCACTTAACCAAAAGTAAGTTAAATTTGCATCTGGAGAACAGGAGTGACCATGATATTAGTGTTGCTTGCTGTATTCTAGGTAATGATGTCCACTGTTTCTGACCCTGAAGTTTCATGCCTTTGGCTAGCTATCCATGAAACTGTGGCAAGTTAATTTTTAGCTTAAAAGTAGATTAAAAATTCATACTTTTTATAGTTCTTGACACCATTCATCTTTTGATGGATATTTAAATGGTTTCTAGTCTGGGGAACTATTAAAAATGAAGAGTCTATAAGTATTTGTGTACACATTTTTGTAAGAATATTTGCTTTCTTTTCTCTTCAGTAAATATCTAGGAGTAGAATGGCTAGATAGTAAAGTGCATGGATGTCTCACCTACTTTAAAAACTGACAAGCTATTTCTAAGGTGGTTGTACCTTTTCACACTCTCATGGAAACTTTTGAGAGAAGTTCCTCTACATCCTCCCATTTGTTATAATTAACATTTTCCTAGTTATTATTAGGGTGCATCTTTTCCTATAGTTACTTGTCATTGTATATGTTAATTATTTGTATATCTTCTCTGGTATAATGCCTGTTTAAATATTTGATTCATTTTTGTAATTGAGTATTTATTATTTTTTCATTTTTTGATTTGAAAATATTTCTCCAGTTTATATCTTTCCTTTTTAAATATTTTATTTATTTAGGGGCGCCTGGGTGGCTCAGTTGGTTAAATATTTATTTATTTATTTGTTTGTTTGTTTGTTTATTTATTTGACAAAGAGAGAGAGAGACAGAGAACACAGCATAGGGAGAGGCATAGGGAGAGGCAGAAGCAGGCTCTCTGCCGAGCAGAGAGCCCAGCAATTTGGGGCTAAATCCCAGGACCTGAGGATCATTACCTGAGCTAAAGGCAGACGCTTAACTGACTGAGGAACTGGGGTACCCCTCTCCAATTTATATATTGCCCATACATTTCCTTAACAGTCTCTTTAGAAGACTAGATTTTTTGTTTGTTTGTTTTGTTTTTATGAAGTCAACTCTTCCAAGCTTGTTTTTTATGAGTCAGGATTTTGATATCACATTTAAGAAATTTTGCCTAGTCCAGTGTCACACGGATTTTCTCTGGATACTTTTCATTTCCTTTTTTGTCTCTAGCTCTTGCTGGAACCTGTTGGAACTTCAAAAACACTGCTGAATAATAATGGTAAAAAATTCTTGTTTTGTTCCTGATATGGGAAAAGCTTTCTGTTTTTCAACACTGAGTATTATGTTGGCTGTGGATTTTTCATGAATGACTTTTTTTTTCCTTTGGGGATGTTTCCCTGTATTCTTAGATTTCTGAAAGTTTATATCATGAAAAGATGATGTGTTTTGTCAAATGGTTTTCTTCATTGATTGAGATGACCATATGATTTCTTTCCTTCATTATACTGTAATGTGTTATATTGATTGATTCTCTTATTTAAAACCACAGGGATTCTAAATCCCAGTGCTGGGGTATATTCAACTTGGTTATAGTTTCATTTATTTTCATAAGAAGTATTGATCCATAGCTTTCCTTTTTTACGATGTCTATCTGGCTTTGGCATTAGAGTAGTGAGTATTACTCAGAGCTGGTGTTTATTCTTTTTAAAATATTTTGTAGAATTCACTAGAGAAACTGTCTGGCCCTGGGCTATTCTTTTGGGAAGTTTTTGATTACCAATTCCATTTATTTGTTTGTTTTAGATTTGTTGATATTTTCCCCTTCTTCTTGAGTCAGTTTGGTAATTTGTGTGTTTCCAAGAAATGTGTTCATTTACTCTAGGTTATTTAATTTGTTGGCCAAAAATGGTTCATAGTATTTGTTAATAAGCTTTGCTATTTCTATAAGGTTGGTAGTAATGCTCTTGCTATAATTTCTGACTTTAGTTATTTGCACCTTCTCTCTGTTTTTCTCAGTTTCTGAAGTTGAAAAGCCTAATAGGTCCATGTAGAGAACACTAGAAGTGTGACCCATTATCACCTTATTTATCTTAAGACTGGCCAGTATTCCAAGTAGGCCACCTCCCAAGTGGCTAGTTAGTGGCTAGTTAGTGAATGCAGTACACAGTGGAGCTGGCTTAATTAGGCATGTCTCTCTGAAGGTCGTCATGAGATCCACTAGAAAAGTGAAAGGAATGCTTTGCCTCTAAAACAAAGAATAAGTTAGGATTGGAAAGGGAAAATTCCGTATAGTTCTTATGAAAGCTATTAAAAAGAGACATTTATTGTGAAGCACCAGTTCAGAAAAAAGACATCTTACCACAATAAGGCCAGTAGTGATAAATTAATTTTTTAGCAATTCAAATTTTCTGAGTAAAACATATCTATAAGTATAAATATAGCTATCTCAACACCTTTAGCTCTACCTATGTCTTAGAGTGACTCTCCCCTCAAACATGCAAATGGTCAGTTTGAACACAGATCACCTTGATGGCCCTTCCCTTCTCCAACGTAATGATGGAAACCCTTCCTCTTACTCCACACAAAACAGTTAAAATGGGCAAGGAAATAGGGTGGGGATAATTAGAGGAAAGCAAGATAAAAACAATCAACAAAGAGTCTAGCAGTCAAGTCAGGAGGACAAGGGGAATAGAATGCTAATACAGTCAAGGCTCTACTCCTAACTGGAGGAACAGATACACAGGAATATTGCTAATGGCCAAATAGTAACTTACTTTTGTGCAAATAAAAGTTAGCTGGACTGGGGAAATGCCCTGACTTTACAGTTCCCCACCTCATTATGTCCTTTCTTTATAGTTGGTATCATATCATTGATCCTGAAATAAGGAGCTGACTGATCTTCATACTATGGTATCTTAGTTTCTACCTATGATAGTGCAATTTGTGAACTGACTTCATAAAGATACCCAAGTGAGGAGATGATTGAGGGCTGCCATATACTGTGACCCTATGTTTATGTGAATTATATATTGGACGCTATGGACTCTATGTTTATGTGAATGTAGGGACATTTTCTCCTTTGCAAAAAGTCTTCATCTATTCAACAAGGCCTGCTTTTGTAGGGCTGTATCCACTAAAAGTTAATCTCCCTTTTCAAATTTGTTTGAAGATACTCTATAGGCTAGTGGCATATGGGTGCATATTTGCATATGCCTATATGTACATACACATAACTTTCATGCATATGCACATGTACATACACATACTTTCATTAGACTGAGGAAGAAAAAAAAAGGAAATGATATTTTCTGTTCTCTTCTACTGATGACCATTACAATATCTAACTCCTTTCTAAATTGAAATTGGGTGGGGAATGTCTCTAACATAGATCTATAATATTTTTAATATTACAAGTTAAAGGTTGGGGTATAAGAATGGTGAAAATGAACAAAAGAAAGAATGATGAAAAGGTATGGTTTTTGTCCTTATTATATCTTTAATTTGCACTACCACCTTAAACTATAATCTGTCTTCTGAGTTCAGTTACAAAGCAAATACGCTTTAACTCTAGAAATGACTATGGAAATTCTATAACATGAATAAGGTTTGAAAAATATAAATTATGCATAGTATGTTAATACTTTGGACTGGACTTCCAGCCATAGTACTAAACCATATTCATGTAATTTGGTCAAAATTGAGCACTAAATCCCCAATTTTTAGTTATACTATATTATTATATTCACCATAAGCACATTTTTTTTCTTTTTCTGATTTATTCTGTCCCACTGGATTCCATAGTGAGAAGCAAGCAGGAAGGTGCTGCCATATCTGATCTTTTAAATTACATAAAGATGAAAGAGAATATTTCATGCTATTCTCCTTGCACATATACATGCCTCCAGTCTTGAAATAATTTACTTGGATTTTGTGCTAAGCATAGAATGAGGGAAAGAAAAATCCTCTGGAGAATAACTAAAACTGGGATAGTTGCTACCTTTATACTGACTTGCAGGTTTTCACTGAAAATCTCTTCATTTCACTTCATTGAATAAAATCATACATATATATCTCTGCCTGGTTACATTATTGTATATCAGAAACAGAGTCACAAAAGACATTTGAAAGCACACACATTTGTAAGTTACAGTGAGAATGACTCTACCTTGACTCCAAGGTTAAATCTATAGCCCACATGCACACAAAGTAAATCCAGTTAATTCACTTCAGTATAAATCCAATTGACTATCATATTTTGTTTAAAAAAGAAATGACTACTGAATAGGATTCTTTTTTATTATTTGAGTATTATAAAATCTCAACTACCAGATTTACTTTATGGAAATATAGCAATATATGTAAATGTACAGTAGAAAATTTGGATTAACTATACTTATAATTTATAGGGGTTTTTTGTGACTATAAGGCTCCTTAAATAAGACTTCTAAATTCTTATGACATACTTTAAATTTGTGTTAGAGAAATTTTCTATATTGCTTTCTAGATCAAGTTAATTTCATATTCTGTCTAGACTCTTTTTTTATTAAAAGTTATTTGAAAGTCATATTTTACTATAGAATTTTTTTTTACATTTTCTTACCTTTAGTTATTTTGTTTGTCTTTCCCTATAAGGAGCTTGAATAAAATAGAAACAATTATGTCTGAGCTGTATTTTCCAGTACTCTATTATAACTGTTATGAGTCTTCACAAAAAGTTCTAAACTCTGCTAAGTCAATTTCTTCCCTGTCAGCTACAACTGATATCTTTCACTTTTCTTTTGATAACAAAGATTATTTATTTCAGTTAACTGAACCTTAGCTAACCAACATGAGCAATGATAATGCATCTTTGATAATGTATTTCTTGTAAACAAAATCTTTCATTTAAATGAATGAGTTTGTTTTCATGTTATTTCACAAGGGTTCTTAGCTTCATTATTTACAAACTATAAATTTATATGTAGAGTGTGAAGAACAATTTCTCATATGGGTGAATGTGATGAAAAGTGTTTTCCTAGAATTAACATTTTTTTTTTCAGTTTTCCAAATGTCTTAAGGTATTTTGTAAAAAATATACCCTTTAAATATGTCATCTTTGGAGCAAAAAATAATTTAAATTTCTCTATTTCTACTTGAATCACAGGGAGAGAGAAAAGGAAAACTGAATTGAGTGATTATCCAAAAATCTTCACTGGATTATCTCATCTACACACTTTTTGACAATTGCTAAATAATTCAAAATTGGTTTACATCTGTATTAGGATAAATTAAAGAAATCTACAATATAAAATGGTTCACAAATGACTTAAGTTTATTTCTCACTCAAACAGTAGATGAAAGTGGACATTGTTTGTTGGTAGGTCGTCCTCTTCCATGAAGTGAATCAAGACCTGAATCCATTTATCTTTCCATCTTACAGCTTTGCCATTCCTTTGGCCATCTTGTTTTCCACAGCTGGTTTGTTGAAAAGGACTGTGGTCTTAGCTGAAGTAACACCTTTTCTTAAAAGCCCTGTCCAAAAGTGTCATGCTTCACTTCCATTCACATTCATAGGTGAAGTTCCATCCAAGAATTAGAAATAGCATAAAGTTTATTTACCCAGGTAGAAACAAAATTTGGTGAACAGCCAGCTGGCTCGTGTAATTCTCATGGGTTGATATTCTAAGACATATAACCAAAACTAGCATTCATCCTGCTGTGTCCACCCATCATTTAGTCAAGTCTCAATAAATATTCTACTACTAAATCCAGATTTTTCTTTTTATTTTAAGATTTTATTTATTTATTTGAGAGAGAGAGCATGAGATGGGGGAGGGTCAGAGGGAGAAGCAGACTCCCCACTGAGCAGGGAGCCTGATGCAGGACAGGATCCTGGGACTCTGGGATCGTGACCTGAGCAAGGATAGTCACTTAACTAACTGAGCCACCCAGGTGTCCCAAATTCACATTTTTCCTTTTGCTTACTTATTTATTCTTAAGGGTGTGTGGTGTGTCTGTGTATGTGTGTGTGTGTATTTCCCAGAGTTAAAGGATTGTATCAAATCTTAGATTTGCCCAGGTGTACTTCTTCATGAACATTTTGTACCCTTCTTCAAACTTGGGCTTAGCATGCTCCAAAACTGAGTCATGTCCCTTTAATTGATCCTTTTGGTGAAGCTAAGGCCCATTAATTGACTATTTTAACTTTTGTCAACCATAAAACTGACAGTAGATACCAAAATATCCTTTGGTGATTTGAAGTGGACAAAAAGGCAGGGGCTATTATATTATGTACTTCCACTTATAAATATCTACCCTAATTAATAATTGGCCTT
The DNA here is from genome assembly GCA_003697995.1 of Taxidea taxus jeffersonii. Lineage (NCBI taxonomy): Eukaryota > Metazoa > Chordata > Mammalia > Carnivora > Mustelidae > Taxidea > Taxidea taxus. The sequence continues at coordinate 21,576 of ML106479.1, forward strand.
TCTGTGCACTCAGTGAATTCTAGTCAGTTCAATAAAAGAGGAAATTTAATCTCATTTTTCAGAAATCTATTTTTTTAATAAGTGTGTTTGTTATTTATATCTTAAACTTTGATGAAGGTATGAACTTCTTTCTGTTTTCAGAAAGATTTTTTTGAGTGGTTAATAAAAGTTAAATTATTTTATGTAATAGTTTTATACTCCCATCAAAAGTAAATAAAGTATATAAGATAGTGAACAAACTATATGTTTCCTAAGTAAATTCAAATAATTGAAACTACTAAGTACCCACTTTGAAATGACTCCAATGACCACAATCCATTACACATCAGTGTTAAACTTCAGAAATAATAAAGTTTCATGAAGGTGAGGATTTCTATACTGAATCCCAGAAAAAATAATAATTAAAGAACTAAGAAATCTTAATAAGCCAGTCTTAGAACAGAAAGAATGAGTTTATTATATTGGTCACCCATAAAAATAGTGTGGTTTATATAAAAAGTACTTTCATTCTTCTAAATTTTTTACATTCCAATTATATCTATTCTGTACTGTCTTTAGAAAAACCCATATAAACTTTTTTCTTCTTCAAGCCAGGAAGTTTGACTCTTTATTTTTTGATTCTTTCACAAATTTCCTTTTAAATCACATCTTACTGCCAGACTATTTCTTCCCAAATAAGAGGTAAAATGCTCCAGGCAATG
>ML106480.1:0-14443 GCA_003697995.1 Taxidea taxus jeffersonii
ATATCAGAGCATAGTATTTTCAACCAAACATCGATTTAACATTCTGTCTTCATCTTAAACTGTCACAGGTCTTTAAATGTTGGAACATAAGCTGATTTCCAGTTAGCAATGACTATTATTCCAAAACACGATGTGCTTATTATTGAGTATACCCAAGGAATGGCTTACATTTCTACCCTGTCATCAGTTCCTGTTTTAACCATAATTCATTTCGGTTTAGTGTCCACTATACAAACTACACATGATTAGCAACATGTATGGAATTTATAATTAAATCATCTTCTTGTTAAACAGGATTGGATAGAAATATGCTCAAGTAGTATCACAAACAGTCAAGAGAAGAACTATATATCTGATTTTTTAAAGGTGTTATGGTATGAAAAATTAGATTCCACTCCCAGTTATTAAAACAGTTCCAAATCAAACCAGAATGAAAGTACTAGTACTTTGCTAAAATTTCCAAAAGAGAAAAGTTTTTGGACATTACCTCAGTTTTATTATCAATAAAAGAAAAGAAATCCACAAAATTTCATCTTTAAATCGCAGATGAAGTAGTATGTCGAATTGAAATTGGAGCCAGGTTATTATAAGACTTCCCTTAGAGCAATCACCGTATTCCTTTAAAGTTTGGTAAGCTCTCAAATCACTATTTAGCAACATGACTAAAGTGTACTAAAGACTCAAAAGCAGAGTTTTCATAAAGGGAGGAAAATGGCAGCTATACCTTTAGGGGGGTTCAAAAAAATCGGCAAAATAATCATACAACTAAAAGTGTTACCGGTTAACTTAGAATGCAGATAAAACTTATTTAAATTTTTACTGTCTTAGAGTTTTTTATTATCCTGCTTCATTGACCCTCACCCAGTTAAATGGGTTGCATACATTTTCTTTTGTCTGTTGCTTGTTATAATTTTACTTATGTCCTCTTCTTAGATATGATATTGATGCAACCAATGTATCTATTTTTTCCTTTTTGGCTTTAAGCATTTGGGGATTTAAAAAGAAATTTCTCAGCCTGATGTCAAGATTTTTTCCACACATGGCAAAGTTTTGTTAGTTGTATTTCTTGTTTTTACATTTAGGTTATTAATTTCCAGACTTATCATTTTGAGGAATAGCACAATAGAGGTAGGACTTATTTTTTTTCCAGATGGCTAATTGTACAAAGTTACTTGGAGATTAGTCCAGCCTGTCAGAATCCTTAAGCTTCTATTTTTTTTCAGTGGATGAAAGCAGATTTATACTGCTTGTCCACTGCTTAAGCCATTCAGACTCTTTAATAACACTGATATATAAATGGAAATAAGAGTGCTATATATTAAAAAATATTCATGTTTTGGGCAGTGTCATAGATTTCAAACTCAGTAACACTTTAACTGTTGCTGCTTACTATAAGGGATTTCAGAAGGAACGTCACCAGCTTTTTAAAAAAAAAAAAATTATTTACTTTACAGAGAGAGAGAAGGGACAGGAGAGGGAGAGAAGGAATCTCAAGTAGACTCCCCACTGAGCACAGAGCCTGATGCGGGGCTCAATCTCACCACCCTGAGACCATGACCTGAGCCAAAATCAAGAGTCAGTCAGATGCTTAACCCACTGAGCCATTCAGACATCCCTCACCAGATTTTTTAAAAAGGAAATTTCTAAGCCCCATCCCCAGAAAAATATTTAAATAAGTCTGAAGTGAGGCTCAAAAATTTTAATAAGTAATTAAGTGAATAAGGAAGTCAAAGTATTCTCTTCTCTCCTTTAGCCATTTATGTAACTTACCCTAAATTCAATTTTATGTTACAAAAGCAAATTGTGGTGAGAATTTAGTAGTAAAGCAAAATACTCAGTTTTACTTCTAAAGTGTAAGAAATGATAAATAGAATAAACTCTCTCATTCTGACAAAGAGAACCCTCAGTGTTTATAGAAAAACCATTATCTAAGGGACTCTCAATCCTTAAAATTATCCTCAGAGAGGGGAATAAATGTGGTAAAGGTGGGCACAGAGAGCTCAATACCCCTGATTTTGCTTAATTTAAACACAATGAATTTCTTGTAAAAATGAAAACCAATATGTACAAAAAGAAAATTCCAAGAAGAATTGCTGCTTTTAGTGACCACCCAGAGTAAGCTTTAGGTTTCCAACATTTAGGTTTTGGCACCAACTTTTCATACTACTTATACAATTGGACTTTGGAATCAATATAGGTTAAGAAGTTGTACTTTGGGGGCACCTGGGTGGCTCAGTGGATTAAGCCACTGCCTCCGGCTCAGGTCATGATCTCAGGGTCCTGGGATCGAGCCCTGCATCGGGCTCTCTGCTCAGCGGGGAGTCTGCTTCCCCCTCTCTCTGCCTGACTCTCTGCCTACTTGTTATCTCTCTCTCTCTGTCAAATTAAAAAAAAAAAAAATCTTAAAAAAAAGAAGTTGTACTTTGGGGCGCTTGGGTGGTTCAGTGGGTTAAGCATCTGCCTTCAGGTCAGGTCATGATCTCAGGGTCCTGGGATTGAGGCCCAGCTCCTCACAGTCCTCTCATCTCTATTGCTATCCCTGTCTTTCTTTCTCAAATAAATAAAATCTTTAAAAAAAAAGTGCTTTGTACCTAAACCAGAAAAAATTTTAGAGTATGATACATACGTTTCTTAGAAAGCAAGATTAAATGCAGTGTTTTTTAAAAATTAAGAGAGGATATATTAACTAAATGGTAAGTAATATTTAAATAAGGGGATTCTTTATATTCCTTAACTTCAGAAAATCTGATTCTATATAGAATACATGTCCCAAAAGATGAAAGGGTTTATTTACTTAAATGAAGAACATATAAATACATTTGTAATTCCTAGGCAAAGCTTACATTTAACCAGAAAAGCAAGCTATATTTTATGGCTCATGATAACTATTTATTCCCAAAATACACCTGTCAGAGCAAACACAATTCTTGCTAGTTCTTTTCTCCCTGCTCTCAATAAATGCATGGATTTTTCCTACCCACACTCATAACAATGTGTAAGACAATTTGATCAATGCCTCATTTTTCATTAGCTCTGGCTTATGTCACAAACACTTTGAAAACTCCTTTGAAAGAAATAGGTTGGATCTTTCAGACGATAGCAAGTCCCTTAAAAACAAAAGAAAAAAGTGAACAGACACCAAGTTTTGTAAGGCAGAAAAATACACCCCATTTACCTTCCCAGAATCACATTAATTCACAAAAATGAGGTTTCAGTCAAAATATTTATTCTTTTCCTTAACTGGGTTAAATGGTAATACAAATATTATGAGGCTGCCTTAAGTTTCTCATGTGTTATACTTTAAATGTCCCAAACTTTACAGAAAACCACACATGACCTACTCTCTTTCATAATTCATAATACAGAACCTCAGCTTTCATGGAACATGTTTTGAAGTGACTCCTCTCTATGACCATTACTAATACAGATTTTAAAAGACTAGCTCCGGTTAGAGAGAATTGCAACAGTAATACCAGCCAGGCTCTCAGGTTAAAAAATAAACAACCAGAAGGAAGAGGGGAAAAATAAAAAAAAATAAAAAAAAAAAAACAGAACAAAAAACTGGAGAGAGAGAAGGAATGTTTATTTATATTGTTTCCAACTGGCAGCAACCAGATCCAGAATACCGGCCACGCTGAGTCCTTAGCAAGGGCATGCTACCCTGGCTAGGGCTCGTGAAATTATATTTAAGGATAACAATTTTACATGAAGTACCAAAGTTTTAAGTAGGAAAAGAAAGAAAGAATGGAAGGAAGGAGGGAAGGAAGGAAGGAAAAAGAAAAGAAGAGAAAAGGCTGCAAAACAGGAACTTCAAGCCTTCTGTGACAACCAGAGCCTGCAGCCTCCAGAGCCTGGAGAGTGAGACCAGGACGTGGAGACAAGACAGCCCCACAGCCTTGCTCAAAGACTGTAGGTCAGGTTTCTCACCCCAGCACTCCTACCACAAGGCACTACTTGGAAGTTGGTAAAGGGGCAGAGGGAGGGGGGGTGCCGTGGGGAGCATTGTTTAAAAAGATGTTACAGAGGATGTAAACATTATCCTGAACTTATGGCAACCACCAGAGAAGCCCCGTGAGGGCGCAGGCTCCCAGGGGTGCTGTCACTGTCATTCAGAACAGGGAGAAAGATTTATCCAGCCTGAGGAAAAACCAGAGCATTCCTTTAAAGTGCAGCCCTGGGAAGACTCACGGGACAGCACATCTGCCACCTTATCCGTACTCAGGCCTGGCTCCAGCCTGGGCAGGCTGCATCTGCTCCCCAGACAGAAGCAGAAGCCATGTCAGCAACACTGGGACTTGCTCTCTGCGGTCAACGTCTCCTGATGCAGTTTAACTTTGTCCCTGTCATTTTCTTCATTAGGAAGGCTTTGGTGGTTTGCGAGAATATTCTCCACGAGGAACCGGGCTGCTTCATCAATGTTTATGTTATCCTGTAATGCAGAAATGATGACCAGGATGAATTCCAAGGATTCATGCTTAGAAGAAAGCATGAAGAGTAGTAATGGGACTAGCGCAGTTTGTCAGAGGGGAAATTAGAATACACAGGCTACCATCTTTGCCCTCACTCCAGGGTATACACATCCTCAGAGTTTAATGCCACTCAGTAACGTGGATATAGAACTTTCTTCTTTCCACAAAGGATTCTCCTTCCTGATGTTCCTGTTTCAAACTTTTTGGCCCTGAGTTTCAGTGAACTATCTTAATGGTTGAAAAGGAATCTTCATCCCACGCTGGGTTGCTACTCCCATAAATGAAAGCATTAAGACAAAAAGTTCCTGCCTTTGAACATTTAAGGTCAAGCATTCAGGATACATTATGAAGAGGAATGTCAATGGGCTCACACATTAAAATATGATAAATGCATCATGTCATTTCCCCTCTCTGAGTACAGATTATTACTTCTAGCTGTCATGTGTAAATTAATTTCCTTAGTTTCTGAAACAATGTTGTAGGTGTGATGTCCATTAAAAAATACCCTAAGGAGTCACTAGCTATCACAACATTTGTGTGACAGATTTAGTTGTCATTAAATACACGAGTAACACATAGCAAAATCTGGGCTTCTAAAAAAATATTTAACTTTTCATTTCTAAATAATTTTGGATTGACAAAAACATTGCAAAAATTCCTACATACCTTTCATTCATATTCCTAAAGTATTAACATTTGGATAACCAGATTTCCAGATAAAATCAGGAAATTCGATAATAGTGTCAGCACTGATTATGAACCTTATTCAAATGTCCCCATTGTCTCAGTGTCCTATGTGTGACCCAGGTGACCGGTTGTATTTCATTCTCATGTTTTCTTGGTCTCCTTTAACCTGGGACAGTTCTTCAGTCACCTTGCCTTTCACGACCTTGACACTCTTGGAGCATACTGGCCAGAGAATATCCCTCAATTTGGGCTTGTTTGATGTTTCCATATCTTTAACCTCAAGTTACACATTTTTTTTCATTTTTTTTAAGATTTTATTTATTTATTAGTTAGAGAGAGAGAGAGAGAGCGAGCACAGGCAGACAGAGAGGCAGGCAGAGGCAGAGGGAGAAGCAGGCTCCCTGCCAAGCAAGGAGCCCGATGTGGGACTCGATCCCAGGGCGATGGGATCATGACCTGAGCCGAAGGCAGCCGCTTAACCAACTGAGCCACCCAGGCGTCCCTCAAGTTATACATTTTTGACAGGAGTAAGTGATGTGTCTCTCTCAGCATCCAAGAGGCACACTTGCTCAGGCTTCTCCACTGAACTGTCACTATTTCTCTTTTGCACTTAGTAAGCTCAAATATGGAAATACCCCTATTTTTCATCATAGTTTTCCCCATTAACTTTAACATCAATTAATTCTTCCCTAAAACAGCTACTTCTGTGGTGGTTAAAGGTGACTGACTGTTTTTCATCATTCCTTTTTCAATTATTAGTTGGAATTCTACTGTTAGGAAGAATTTTTCATTGGTTTACTCTTATTGTGGATTATTACTTTATTTCTTTATTCTATGGATTAGATCCACTGCAATAGTCATTTACTTTGCTTTGTCTTAGATTTTTGGAGCTCCTATTACGTAGGGTCTTATTTCTTTTTGACCGGTCTCCATCGTTTTGTGTTTCCTTAGTTTCTGGCATCACAAAATATCTCTGCTGTATCTACTTTCCTTGTCCCACCAATCCTGGAAGCAATCACTTCACCATGAAACCCCTGTTCTTTTTACAGGAGAACAGTATTTAAAAAACAAGTTCTGGGGGCACCTGGGAGGCTCAGTTGGTTAAATGTTTGACTCTTATTTTGGCTCAAGGTCATGATCTCAGGGTGGTGAGATTGAGCCCCACATCAGGTTCTGTGCTCAGTGGGAGTCTGCTGGAGAGTCTCTCCCTCTGCCCCTTCCCTAGCTCATGCTATCTCGAAAATAAATAAAGTCTTGTAAAAAAAATAGTAAAATATAAAGAACAAATTCTGGGGACTAGGAAGCTCATTGGATCTGTGGTGTCATTGCTCCAAAGCAAGAACTAGTAAATATACATACGCCTCCACAGACACATAAACATCAATTTCTACATTTATCTATTTATACATATGTGTATATATAGACACATATGTATACACATATATACACGTGTCTATAGACACATACAAACACAGAAACATACATATTTCTATATGCATATAAATCATTAAGTTCATATTAATCTCTCCAATTTCAGTCCAATAGCATGCAGTTTATTCTAACTGTCTCCCTTATCTGTTGTACTTTCTCAGACAGTGAGAAACCTACACTTGTACTATTCATTCAGGTATCTGTTCCAGCACTTTTTTTTTTACCTTCACTCCCAAGATAAGTGTTAACTTTAATTAAAGTATTGATCTTGGAATGTCCAAATGTCATTTAGCCCCCACCATTCCCATTATCTCAAAGAATTATAATGCTCTCTAACTGCATTTAGTAGCAATTGATTAGGAGCTGAAATTCCCATATTGTAATTATTAACACATTTTCGTATAGGAAATCCATTATTTGCCATAAAGGTGAAAGATGAAGTTCATGAATTCAAGACAGTCTTTTGGCTATGTTCCCATTAAAATTCAGATCATTGCAATTCAAGCAGAAATCAGCTGTCAAGTCAGCTGCCGGCCGGCTCAGAAATACAGGCATTAGTGACACTCAGGCACTACATTAAGTCTTACATACAATTTTAACCTAAATTTCATATTACTTTTATCCTCTTGAAACATCCCTGGTTTACTACTAAGGACATTCTGCAAAGGACGTTGCTAATGTATTTGTAGGAAAGCACAGAACAGACCTAAAACATCTATGAATCAATGTTTTCCTTCTCTACTCCACATGTAACCGAGTCTAGAAATGTAACAACGCTGATGACTTCCACAGTCCCAAGCTATACTCCACGTGACACTATTGCTTCTGGGGATGAATTTGGATTTATTACCTGAATAATTAATTCAAATAAAACTTGGAGAAGAAATTGTACCTGTAATACATGCATCTCTTCCTGTAAATCCCATGCTCTAATAAACATTGCACATACCACCGATTATTGCCTAACAAAGCTGGGAAGTCAAGCAAATCACCTGACAGACCCACCAAAGACAAGAGACCAAAGGTGTGGCTTCCAGGACCCGTGCCTCTGTGAGAAAAGCCTCCCCTTCTGCCATTTCTTCCTTCCTGCCTGGGTAAGTGCTAACGCAGCAACTTTCTTCTGACACCACATTTTATTCATGAAATTAAATCTTAAGATTCTAGAATGTATTTATTTAAACAAACAGCCTTTAGCTTAAGAGTAAGAACTTCTGGTTCCAGCAGACACTAGTTTTTCAGATGACTCCAACATCACTCAGTTATCTCCAGAGCAGCTTTTCTGTGCAGGCTCTCATAGCTTTGCTCTCCTTATTCTGATCATTGGTGGCATCAAATGATCTTCTACTTTCGGGGTGGGTTTCTGGTAAAGCTAAAATAACCTAGTGGTAAGTAGGTAATCTGACCAGTAGGTAAATCTGGTCACATTTGTTAACTAAGAGGAAAGGCTTTTTAAAAAAATATATACATACAAGAAATCCACAGAGGGCATCCCAAATGCTGAGACTGTATTAAGATACACAGTCTCATGGTTTCGACTTTGTTTGTCATTACAGAATTTCTTCAACATTTCATCATTCTGACATAAGTCCAATAGTTATTGACCTCTAATGTGAAATTTCCAATGCATGTAACCAAACTCCCTCCCCACTTAATATTTTGTGCTTGCGATTTTCACTTTTACTTTCTTTTATATCTAGGCTGGCAAGATTTTTTAACAACTTAAGTGTTTTTGTTTTTCTTCATAAAACACAGTATCCTATAATAGATGAAAGGAAAAAATTCTCACTCCACTCCTCGTGACGCATGTCACAAGCGCTGATACTTGCCTCTTGTCCAAATTCCTTCACATTTCTTTCAAATTTCTATACACAATTAATCTGAAACTCTTCAAACACCATCTGAATACATCTCTGACATTTTCAGTGTCCATTTTTGTTAGTACTGCACATGACCTACACATTGACCAGTGTCATCTATGTCCCCAGATTTCGTGAAGCCTTCAGTAAAAATCAAAAATGCTCGTGCTTGACAAGACACTTTATCCCCCCATGAACTCCAGTTGCAGAAGTGCTTTATTTAAAGGCTCAAACTCAGAGAACATCATTGTTCTTTGCTCTAAATAATAGCTAATTTTTATTTTGATGGAAAACCTTCTATTCTATTCTATTCACTTCCACATTAGCCAATTTTGAAAGCATTCCTGCTGCCCGCTCAAAGAAGCTATAATAAATCCATGCTATACTTTGCTTTTTTCTAGGCTCCCCAAAACTGCTCACATAAACCCATCTAAATATTTTATAGTTACAGCTCAGATTTATGAGTGAAGAGCAGAGCAGATACAAACACAAAGCAGATCTCACCTTTGCAGAAGTTTCAAACCATCCAGTGAAACCGTGTTCTTTGCAGAATTGGTCCATCTGGAGAGGATTCTGGCCACCATCCTTTTTTTGGTCACATTTATTAGCTAAGAGGACAGCAGGAATAGGGCTGCCATTTGGAAGGTGGACTTTACTATCCAGATCACTTTTCCATTTTAAGACGGCCTCAAATGTGGAACCTCTCGATATATCAAAAACTACAAAAGCACCAACAGCTTCTTTGTAGTATACCCGGGTCATGTTGCCAAATCGCTCCTGCCCTAAAAATAAATATAATAAGAGATTAAGAGCTCATCATTCAGCAGTGTCTATAATTAGATATAACCCCTCTGACCCTAAGAACAGTGCTATAAACACATGTCTCCCATTCCAAAGCAAAGAAAACTGGTGGGATAAAGGATATGCAGAAGCACGTGGCTGATCATAGGGTCTGAGTACACAGTTAACTAGCTTTATGCTCTGCACATGTTCGACACATGTTCCATAACCATCCAGATAGATGACAGTGCTTAAAGCTACAGAGCTATCCCTCCCGCCATCCCCCTGCCGCCCTCCCTCTGGTCTAAGAGAAGAGGTACTAGAGGAAAAAAGAAAGCTGGTAGTGGAGGGGGAGAAGAGACGAGAATAGAAGAAAATGAAGCTTGCAGGAAGAAGATAAGTATGGTGGGTAAAATGCAGTCAAAAGACTAGGACTGGCTATGAGATAAAGGAGCTTATCCTTCCTCCCCATCTCAAGCCCACACCCGCTTTTGACTCTGCATGCAAGATTGCTCTCTTCTAAGAAGGCAGATACATGCAAACCTACTAACAAAAAGTGGCCCATGTGGCCATGTGATTATAAGAAGGAACAACTGTAGAGCTCTTCAACTATCATACTTTTAAAATAATTTAACATGTTAAATACTTTGGGGAACATTCTACTGCTTCACGTATCTCCTTTCTGTCTGGTATCGCTCTTTGACGCAGAAGGGACCCTAATCTTCAGCTGACAGAAGAAAAACCCTAACAACATACTGCAGGACCAAAACCCAGGTCTCCTGGCTACCACGCGCCCATGTTAATACGATGCCAGGTATTCTGAACTATCCTGCAGTCGCCTTGACTTCTAAGGTGTTTAGTGTTTACTTCTCATTCTGTCAACTTACAGACTACAGCGCTCAGGAAAAATGGCCAGTGCAAATCTAAGGCGGGTAACTGACCAATGATAAAAACAAAACTGACAGGACCCTTTCCTGTAAAACACATGATGAAAAACACACTTTATCTACACATTATTGATAGTAACAAACGCAAAGCTACCCACAAAAAAAAAATTCCTTCTTCTCCAAATTTTACTATAGCATCATATAATTTTAGATATCGCTTAGTGAGATAATGGAAGAAGAACACAAAAGGCAAATGTAAATGGATACACTTTAAGTTCATCTGGGGGGCGCCTTGGTGGCTCAGTCATTAAGCGTCTACCTTCCGCTCAGGTCATGATCCCAGGGTCCTGGGATTGAGCCTGGTGTCGGGCTCCCTGCTCAGCAGGAAGCCTGCTTCTCCCTCTCCCACTCCCCCTGCTTGTGTTCCCTCTCTCACTGTGTCTCTCTCTCACTGTGTCTATCTTATTTAAAGATAAAATCTTTTAAAAAAATAAAAAATAAAAAGCTCATTTGGTTTGTGACAACCCATCATATGGGCTTATCTGAAGCCATACAATGATGGCCCAGATGTCTGAACTTCAAGATAACAAATGGCCACATATGAAACCCCACTATCATGTTCATGTTTTATTGGTAAATTAAAACTGACCAGCCAATTGCAAAGCTTATTTGATCACAATGCTGACACTTATAAGAAGTTAACATTGTACCACTTTCCTTAAACATACACTTAATAATCACACACGGCAAATTCACAGAGGATGTACCAACTGGTCAAAGTCAGTATCACTATTGTGCAGAAAGACCAGGTAGATTGCATTAAAGTTGTTCTGACTTCAAATTTAACTAGAGAGCACATACTACTGACTTTTATTTTTATAAATCTTAATTATTAAATATAAAATAACTATGGCAACAAGATAGTCCAGATTATAAGATTATTTCACAGTTATAAGAAAGTACTCTTTTGGACTATCCCTTCAATTTAGAAAAGAGGGTAGGGTGCCAAACTAGTAAAAGTATAGAAATCCAGAAGTTAGGAAGAACAATTAAGCTTAATGACTGTTGTTTTGTTTACTGAATAATTTCCAAATCCCTAAAAATACTTCTTTCAACCAATCATACTAAATCATATTCAAATTTGTCCTCATATAAACTTCTTCGTAAAACATAAGAAAATCAGAAACGTGTGACAAGAATTTTTGAGGCAGACCCTGTGGCTTAGAAACCAAGTTATTTTCCCTAGGTTCCAAGGTTAGGATTTAAAACTCTTAGATGGTCTCAGACTGCTCTGTAACAACCACACCATAGGGCAAGTCAAAATAGTGTCAATTACACTATTGAGCAAATGAAAAGGAAAGATATAGCCTGGGAGAAAAAAGATATAAATCCTGTATCTAGTAAAGGACTTATACTCAGAATATATAAAGAACTCTCAAAACTCCAAAGTAAGAAGATAAAAAAATCTAACTAATAAAGTAAGCAAAAGACTGGAATAGACACTTTATCAAAGAATGTATACAATGACAACTAAGTAGAGGTAAAGATGCCTAGCATCATTAATTATTGGAGAAATGCAAAATTAAATCACAACGAGCTACCGCTTCATGCCCACAAGAATGGCTAAAATAAAAAGTCTGATTATACCTAGTACTGGCGAAGATGTAGAACAATCAGTTCTCATGCACTGCTAGTGAGAATAAGAATTTAAAATAGTACATCCACTTTGGTAAACAATTTGATAGTTTTTAAAAATTTAGGCATGTATCTACAACCAACACATCCTACTCCTAGGTATCTGCCCAAACCAAATGAAAGCCCATGTCTACACAAAGTCATCTTCATGAATGCTCATAGATGTTTTATTTTTACAGCCAAAATAGTAATGAATAAAGTATGGTATCTCCACACAATTAATATAACAATAGAAAGGAAAGGAACAGATATGGATACAAGTAACAAAACAGATAACTCTCAAAGTGGTGATGCTGAGTAGAAGCAGCCAAAACACAGAGGGAATGGGTAATACTCCATGAATACACTTATATCAAATCCTTAAAAATAAAAACCATAGTGACTTAGTAAAAGGAAGCACATCAATGATTGTCTTCAGCAAGGCAGAGAGAGGAGTTACAAGGGGAAAGAGGAGGGGCACCTGGGTGGCTCCATTGTCTTCATTAAGCATCTGCCTTGGGATCAAGCCCCGTGTGGAGCCCCATTCCTCCTGCCTGTGTTCTCTCTCTCATTATCTCTTTCTCTGTCAAATAAAATATTTTAAAAAGGGGGGGGGGCTGGTGTGATGGAAATGTTTGCAATCTTGATTATACTGATGTTTCACTAGTGTTTACATATGGCAAAACATCAAATTGTACAGTTTGCTGCATGTCAGTTATATATCAATAAAGTAATAAGAAATAATACCTACCTCGGAGGCTCACTGGGAAGGTTTAATGTAAAATGTCTGCCTGGGAGTCTTTTAGGGCAGAGTGTAACAAACTATAATTCATGGTCAAATTCAGCTAAAGTTTTATCAGAATCTTGCCACCTATATCTGTTTATGGGTTTCTACATCTCTTTCCATTCTACCATAGCAGAGTTGAGTAGTTGCAACAAGCAGGAATGGCCCACAAAACCTAAAGTATTTGCTACTTCTGTTCTAGGGGGTGAGGGATGGTCTATACCTTGAACTAGAACTGCTAAATAAAAATTCATGACAGCATGTACTTAAAATATAATTTACATGCACAGACCTTAAGTTCAAAAAGTAAAATGTCAGGCCCATAGTAAGCACAGTGTAAATGTTAGCTAGTATTATTATTAAGTGCTCAATAAAGGTATTACATGATAAAAGCCCGAGCATCCTCTTTAAAATGGTGCAATTAGGGGCACCTGGGTGGCTCAGTGGGTTAAGCTTCTGCCTTCGGCTCCAGTAGTGATCTCAGGGTCCTGGGATCGAGCCCCGAGTCGGGCTCTCCACTCAGCGGGGAGCCTGCTCCCCCCCCACCCGCCTGCCTCTCTGACTACTTGTGGTCTCTCTCTGTCAAATAAATAAAATCTTTTAAAAAAATAAATAAAATGGTGCAATTAAATACGGCAAAACCTTAAACTAGTTATATGCCGTAAACTGTAGTGGTGAAAACAGTTGGCCAAGAAAAATGAACTTGAGACAAATACAAGTATATTAGAGAATCAAAACATCAAGCACTAAAGGTCAAGAAACCCCAGGCAAGTAACTTTCTCGGCCTAAATAAGTGAAGTGTCTTTAGAGATCCTTAGGGATCTTCTAAGCCCTTCCAGCTCTCCCTTCTGATGTTTGAAGTTTCTCTGTGATAACTTTAATGTTGTAATGATTTTCTAAAGATTCCACAATGGCTGAATCCAGACAGCAGTGGGGACTGAATGTAAATAATCCAGCTTTCAAAGGCCAAACCGTACATAGCATACTTTCCAACAGAGCAGTACAGTATACTTCTTATTTTACTGAGTTCATCATCTCCTTTTTTAAAAATTCTAAAGTAGTCCATTACCACTTCAGAGATATTCCTGAACTGGTCAAAACAAGTAAAAAAAACACACATTTCTAAAATACATTAAGTTTAATTACAGAAAGAGATAGATACAATGAATTTATTTAAGGTAATAATATGTTTAAAACATAAAATTAAGAGCTGATCTTAAAAACAAAAACAACAACAACAACAAAAACCCAACCAACCAACAACAAAAAAACCCTAACAAGGTAAAACCTAGATTTAACTATGTTGGTTTCAAAGGCTGGAATGCATAGATATGCTAAGCTCTTCCAACTGTTAAACTGAAAAAGAAAAGAAACTTTGCTACTAGAGTAAGAGTTACATCCCATAACTTTGTTATTAGAGTAAGAGTTGCATCCCATAACTTTTATTATTATTACTCTCTGGGTAATTTTATACATTACCTTATTGTTGCCTAAAAGAAAGAACTATAGTGGAAAACAATACTACTGTTCACAAATATTCTATTCTCCTTCCACTTCTAGATGCATGAAGGATCACATTCTCCTGGCCCCACTAAATCAGGAGTGGCTATGAACTAGTCTTGGCCCACAAAATGTAAACAGAAGTGTCATTTCTAAGCAGAATCACTTGGGTGACAGGGTCCTTGTCCTGCTTCAGCAGGCTGGAACCCTAATTATCAAAGAACAGTATCAAGAGATCGTAGAGCCTCTGTTAGCCTGAGTCCAGGTAGCTCCAATGCAAAACTGCCCTCACATCTCTCCCTCTGCCATACCCCAACCTCCACCCACACTATGGACATATAGAGTGAGGGATGATTATTTTAAACCACTCCCTGT